>CAUHTR010003594.1:0-44642 GCA_959609185.1 Schmidtea polychroa | reverse complement strand
AGTGATGGATTTGGCAATATGACCCTGGTATGTTAGGATCGTCCATTTTCTGCATGTATAAAACCGATGATGCAGTGCAGTTCAGAGGAGATGTTTTCATGTTTTGTTCATTAAAGTAATTAATTCTATCTTTATATTTGATTTCAAGTTGGTATAAGTCTTCCAAAAGCACGATTTTAGCGTGTATGCCATATTTCCTACGAAGCAGATCAACAGATTTTTTGAATTTCGAGAAGATAGAATGAGTTGGGAAGGATTTAGAGATGTTGCCATTAATCCAAGATATTGCGGCTTCAGGTTACCTTGGCCACGTGCTAAAGCAAGTTCTGAGAGGACAAGATTACGAAAGGTGAGATCCGATGAGTTTAGAGCACGGGAGAGGTGTACTATGCTTTGTATGATATATTCGTCTATTGCAGCGGTAAGTCCGAGACCGCCCATTTTTATAGATGCGTATAGGAAGTTGTTAAATTGCAAGAGTTTATCCCCAGAGAGGTTTTTATCATTTTCATTTTTTTGGAGGACACGATCTTTTATGATGGTATCTTTATGAGAGTCTAGTATTTTATAGAGAATTTCACAATTACGGAAGGGAAAGATCAACCGAGAGTGTATGAATATCTTGAAGGCATTAATCTTTTGAGATGGGTGTAGATGTGAGTTTAGGATTTTTTCGGTATCGTTAATAGCGAGTTTGAGCCTTTCATCAATATTGTGCCTTTTCTTATAAGCAAAGTCTACTCCTAGATATCTGTAGAAGTTCGAGTCATCTACTTTTGGGATAGTCTCATTATATAGTTAATTGGTTGTGGTTATTACTGTCATTTAAGTGGAAATAACCAGATTTCGAGGGTTTAAATTTTAGATTGGCGAGTGAGGCGAGACGAATAGTTCAAGGAGAGCGGAGGTGATTGATGGGTAAGAGTCTGAGATCAAATCGATGTCATCCGCGTATGCTAAAATACCAATATTCATATCACCAAACATGAAGGGGTGAGAGAAAAGGAGGTTGTTTTTAATAATATAGTCAATAGAGAGGCAGAAAAGAGTCATGGAAAGTGGGCATCCTTGTTTCACCTTTCAGGATGGGAACTGAGGGCGATTTTTCACCTTCGATTGTATGAAGGAATCAAGATGTCAGTTTCAGGAGGAGGCGAGGAAGATTGAGGTACATTGATGTGTTCGGCAGTAGATAGAGAGATGGTAGGAGTTTCATTGACTGAGAACTAATAAGATTTTCACTGAAGGTGAATGTCTTTGAAGAGGCGAGTCGGCGAAGGCGGCGAGCTGCGTGTTTTCTCGTGTTCCGAAGGATAAAGTGTGGAAAAAAGTGTGATATTTAAACAACGAGACATCTTTTTTTAATATTGAACGTTTATTTAAATTAATAAAATTGGATAAATTTATAAAATAATATTAATTAACTCACTAGAAAATCCGTTTGAGGGGACTTCTGTAGAGTTTTTTTAAATCTAATATTAATTTTCTAATAATAAATTTAATTTTATTTTTAAAAAATTTATCATATTTATTGTATTAATAATTGGGTTTTCATTATTAGATTCAATGCTATTTGAGTTATAACTAGAATTATTTAATTTATAGTTATTATTAGAAGTATTGCCACTTAAATTATAGATAGGGTTATTTAGATTATAAATAGAATTATTTACTTTATATTCATTATCATAAATTAATTGGTATCCTTATTATTTAGATTAGAAATATTATCACTTAAATTACAAATAGGATTATTTAAATTACGATTACTATCTAAACTACAAATATCATCAGTCAATCTGTTATCATTATTATTTAAGTTTACATTACAATTTGAATAATTTAAATTATAATCGTTATAAAAATTCTGACCATAATTACCTCCATTTCTGTTATTTAGAATGTGGATCCTACGGGCAGGGCAGAAGGATTTCCACGAGGGATTAAATATGTCTTTGGGTGTTTCATCGTTTTTTAATATGTGAATTTTTCGAGGGCAATAAGTTTTCCAAGAGTTGGCATAAGTTTCGGATGTTTCATTTACTTTAGCATTTTTCTCGGAAGAATAGTTATTCTTGATCGGCTCCTTGTGATTAAATGTATCCTTTATTTTAGTCCGTGCTGTGGCAAATGTGTCATATTGCTTGAGGATCATCCTAGCTGGGCAGTAAGATCTGATTTTCCTCATTTCGTATGGATCAGCAGGTGATTCGTTGGGTGGGGTTCTATCGATTGATTTATCTCTGGAAGAGAAGCCTCGTCCATGTGAATCTGAGGGAGCCGCAGGAGATTCGTGAGGTTGAATATTATCAGCTCTAAGAAAAAGTTTAGAAATTAATAGCAATAAGTAGTTCTTAATATTGTCTCCATTTTGGAGCTTCTTCCATCCAGGTACGTATAATTATTCCTGGTATCCTCTGCCGATTTCTGCCCAGTGCTATGAATGATATATAGCAGTAGTTCTGCTAAGCACTGGGTAACGGCGGGTAAGAGGTAATTAAATGAATTAAGATTTTTATTTAACATGCCATAAAAATTTTTTTAGAGGATATGAGCGAAATTTTTATCAATGGTTATACATTGAAGGTAGTTGAATCCAAATTGTCAAAAAAATTTACCAAACTGGCGGGGAAGTGCGGCCAGCATACAGTTACGTAATAAAAACATAAAGTTGAATAACTTTTTTGGATTTGAATATTTTCCAAAAACCCAAATGCTATAACAAGGTTTAAGAAATTCCCAATTCAAAAATATCTGGATGGTAAAAATTGAACAAGGATTAAGCTTTTTTTTCGCCGGTCGCAGCTGACATCAGAAATGAGTTTTTCGTTTCTAACTTTGTCAAAACATAACATAGTTGAATAATTTGTACATTATTCTTGTATAAAATTTAATTTCCAATCGATTGGTGTATAATTTGTCACATGAAAATTCTAAAGTGTCCCTATCGATTTGAAAGTGGGCAAAAACGTGATATACTTAGAAATTTAACAATTATCATGCTAGCTTTTAGTTTCTAAACATATTGTTATAAATTTTTGTGGAATATGACTTTAAATTAAATTCTACATTAGAATTATGTCATATAAAACGCCAACAACGAATATTAAAAATTTGATTCAGTAGAAATCAGTATTTTACCAAAAATTTGACCGCCAGACCAACATTTGGCTAATATTTTACATTTTTAAATATAAATCGTGGTAAGTAAATTGATACCAATGAAAAGATAATAAAATTTACAACTATAAACATATAAGATTTATGAAATAATGTTAGAATTTAAAATGTTGATGGTAAATATTGAAATCCCGTTTCCAAAATTTTCCCACCAAATCAACAATTTTGCAAAGAACTTTTTTATTTAAATTGTTACTAGACAAATTTGATACCAATGAAAAGAGAATAAAATTTGGAGTATATATCTGGTTAAATGGTTGAGATTGGTTAGAAATTAAAATTATAGTTGGTAGATATTGTAATCCTGAAACTATGCTTATTATATCTATTTGTAATATGCTTATTTATCTTTAGAATTAATTAGATTAAGTAATATAAAGTATATGTGAAAGATTAGAAGGAAATATAGCTCAAGAGATGTTAATTTGGTGTATTAAGTTAATTATGAAAATTAGCTAATTTAATTAAAAAATTAAAGTTTTGAAATTTGAATTGTTGCCACAAAGTCATGGAAACGTAAACAGTTCTAGGCAAATGGGATTGAAAGTAATTAAAAATTAATTACAAATTAAAATTGAGTAATTAATTAAATTTGAAATGGATTTAATTAATTAAGCAAATAGACATGAGATCAATGTACATAAACTTAAACCACGTGAAGCTTAATTTGTTAGTTAAGCTTCTGATGGACATTAAGTAAAATCACGTGGAGTTTAATATTTAAATTAAACTTCCAACAGTTAACAAGGTAAAATTTTTTAAGATTGTAAACTTAAACCTCGTGAAGCTTTATTTGTTAATTAAGCTTCTGATGGACATTAAGTTAATAACGTGTAAATTAATAATTTAATTAAGATTTCAAATGGAGTTTAATTAACTGGTAAACAATATGCAAGTAAATTAAATATGTAAGAATTAAATGGTAATTAATTTTAAATTTAGTAAGTTGGATTAATTAAGAATCAGACAGTATTTATGGTAAAGATGTTCAAGTTGGTAAATTTATATGTTCATTATATTTATTTTAGATTGTTTACTATGATTTGAATAGTCAGCTTTGGAGGATATAAGAAGATTAAAACAAAAACACGTGGTAAGGAAATTGGCTATAGCTTTGTAATCCGGCAGTAGTGGATGAATTGTCTGATCCTTAGAAATAATAATACTTAGAAGTAATAATACATTTTAATTTAATTATTGTAATTTAATTAAGTTTTAGCTATTAGATTTAGGTAAGAAGAATTATATAATAATCTAAAATGCACAAGTCATCGAATACGAAGCTGATGCAACGGATGAACATATGGCCATTTCAGAGTTCCTGTGAGTAAGAAATCACTCTATATATGGTTCAGGTAATCGGTTTGGCTCTCAGAGGCATTTAAAGCACATTTTATCGACTAAATACATGAATATAGATGTCAATTACTCTTATATTTAACGATACTACAACTTTGAACGTTTTAGAGTGCCTATTATCGTATTTAGCTTACTATTACGCCCTGGGACCTGTAAAAATCAGCCCAGGAAGGGGTATACTCCACCATTAGGACCAATTGAAAAAATCGGTGATATTATATTTTGCATACTAAGTATAGTGTTTAATATATCATTGACTATTGTTTCGTGTTTGTTAATGCTGTGTCCGCAAGTAGGGTCTATAAGGGTAGCTAGTTTCCTAGTTTTATATAGTAAAGTAAAATAGTGCCCAAGTGTGGCCTGTTAAGTTAAGTGGGAAGATAATTTCATTCCATTCAGGGTATTTATGAAATGGAAATGATTCAAAAAAATGTTTTAAAGTTTTTCTTTATTAAGGATATACCTATGAAATTATTGATAATTATAGTGGAAAAGAGTTTGGTAAAGGCGTGTAGGTATAGTTTAACAGTATGCTGATTTAGTCAATCTAATCCTATGTCGGCATTAACTAGCGGTATATCATCTGGTATTGTATTGTCGTCTTTTTCTATTGGCATGACACCTTTATGTTTATTAAAATGGTCAAGTTTGTGTTGTGTTTCTATTGTTGCTCCACAGTAGCATGTGATTTGGTTAGTATTACATATTTGGTTTTGTCCTTTGTGCTAATATGTTTATCAATCTCGTCTTGTGTGGATCTTACTGTAAGTTTATTTATGCATGGTCTCCTAAGTGTTTTATTATTGCAGTTTATGGTACCTTCCTCATTTATTGTTAGGGTATGTTCTTTAAGCTTAATGTTAATCATTTCTCTAGATAAAGGTACCGCTAAGTCTTTATGAGTTTCATTTATGTGTTCAATGATAGTGTTCAAAAAAAATTGAATTTAATGTTTGTGTTACGTTGTGAACATAAAACGCATTGAAAGGTGTCATATTTATTGATTTCGGCTGTGTGTACATCTAATCTATGTTTTAGTTGGTCTTCGAATCTAGTTGCACCTATCTTACCTTTACAGTTGGGGTAGTAACATATTAGGAAACCATCGCTTCTTAGTTTAAAAATTGGTTCCCTTAGTGTGCGTAGAGCAAATTTATTGGGTTTAGGACTGGGGTGTTTATTTTTTCAGTTTCGTTTGATTCTAGTATTGGTTGGAGGTCAGTTTTATTTATAATGGGGGTATCATTAGTATTTGTAGAGTTGATGTCATCTTTAGGGTGGGGATTAATATGTTGTTATGTGTTACTGTGGTTTTTATTCCTACTACATCTATTTTATTTACGAAGTTAAAAGCTTCGTATGTTTGCGTATTCATATATGATGGTTTAGTGTCATGGATATCAGGGTCATTACTTGAAGTGTTCGATTGTGTGTTAGTGGTTGTGTTTTCAAAAAGATCTATACTCGAGTCTATTTGTGGGGGAATATTGCTCTTACTGTAAATCATAGGGCTGGGGTTTACTGAGTTCCTAAGCGGGCTATATGATATAGATTCAGTCGTTGTTTGTGGTATCATTTTAGCATTTATATTTTCATCAGAAAGTTCAGAGGGTTCAGAATCAGAGATTTGGATATCGTCAATATCAGGCACTGCAGTGTTCGTTGGGTGTTCAGTTTCGTCATCATTAATTACCTCAGATAGTATTGGAGATTCAGAGTCAGAAGTATTATGATTAATTATGTTAGTTTTAGAGTTATCATTAAGGTCGAGTCATTTTTTGCATCAGGAAGTATGTCAGATTCAGAGTCGTTGGGGTTACTGGAGTCAAGGTCTACATTACGATTATGAAGGATATCTTTGTCAATATTATAGGATGCAGGAGATTCACGAGTTTCAGGATTAGTAATATAATTTCATTGTTTTTATCATTGTCAGAGGGTATATCGGATATTTGGTTTGAAAAATTATAGCAGGCAGTATCTTTATTCGCGTCATAATGATCATCAAGGTCGACTAGGTTTGTAGTTAGGTCATTTGGGGCTGTAATTTTCCCTATCTGGTTCAAGGGTATTTTATTAATATGGTCATACGTCCATGGAAAAGATTCAGAAAAATGTGGCCTTTTGGATGTATTTATGTTGCGTTTTGGTAATATATTTTTGGAGATTGTGCTTATTTGGGTTGAATTTGAGAGCTTAGGTTAAGGTTAGGTTTAGTGACCATTGTTGTTTTTGTAGTTGGTTTATTTTTGTAGAGGAGGTGAGTGGCGTTGTCTAGATTAGTTTCGTTTTGGAGTATTTCATATCTATTGTATCTTAGTTTTTGATTTTATTATTTGCTACATTAAAAAAGGTTTATTTTTTGGTATGGGGTTATTATCGATACATATTTTTTTAGATAGTGTTTGTCGTTGTCGGATTCTAAGTTTTGGTTAGTGGTAAGGGGGCTACTAGTCAATGTTTCGGCATTATTTGGTTATTTGAATTTTCGCGAGGTAGATGTGAGTTATTTGGTTTTGGTATTGATTTCGCGGCGGTTGTGTGTTGTTGAGGAGATACTAAAGGCGTGATATCGGTAATGGGTGGTGGTAAAACGGCAGGCGGAATCGTATATGTTAAGTTATTTTTTGAATTAGTTTTTGGTAATTTATTTGGTACATAATCACTGGTATTATTAGTGGTATGTTTAAAAAATCTTTTTTGGTACGAAAAAATATCATTTGCTAGTTGCCTATACTTAATATTTAGGATATAAAAATAATCTGTAATAATATTAAAATTCACAATTTTACTGTTAAGGCATTATTATTTATGGATATCAAGAAAAAAGTTGTTAATAGCATCATTAAGGTATGATATAATATGAGAAGTTTTACTATTATTTTGATATACGTACGAAGGTTTTTAGGAATTAGATGTGTGGGGAATGGTACATTATGATTAGTATGGCTAGGGTTCAATATGGTTATTAATTTAGAAAATAGTTGTTAGCCAACACAAAAAAGTCCATAAAGATATCATTAATCGAGAGGTGATCAATATCTATGATCGTTTTAAATTGATTTAATATGTTAATAAATAGTTCATTTCCTATTATATTCAGTTTATTGGTATTCGTTTTATTGTCTGTTTTATTATTATCTAAGTCTGACTTTTCTGTTACATTATTTCCTACTTCAACACTTTTTTTGTCAAATGTGACGGTTTTTGATGTAGCGAGTCGGCCGTAGGCCGGCGAGCTGCGTGTTTTCTCGTGTTCCGAAAGAACACGAGAAAAATTTTTTGGGGTATTTCTATTTAAATAATCATATTTAACAAACTAATTATTTTTAAATTAAAATGAAATTTTTAATGAAATTAAAAAATCGTGTTTTAAATTATTTCGAAATAAATTTGTTAATTCTGGTTGATATTTTTCTTGATTAATTTCTATTCTATCTATTAAAAAATAATTATAATTTTCAATTTGTTTGGGGTCTAGGTCAAAGATATTATTGAAATCCTTATATTTTAAATTTTGATAGATCTCCTTATTATTCAACACATTAGTATTTGAATTATACATATTAAAAGATTTTTTAAGTTGATAGAGTTATCTTATTATAATTACTATTAATGATATCCTTATTATACTTATTATTACTGGGTAAATTATAATCATAATTCTGATCAGAATTACCGTTATTTAACTTCTTCGAGGAAGGGCATATTGTTGTATATTTTCTTTCATCGTATCGACTCGGGTTAGCTTTGCTTTTAGTGGTTTTTTCCTCATTTAATCTTTCATTAATCGGGTTCCGAGAGGGGCATATCGTCTCGTTGTCGATGAGATGGTTTAGTATTCCATGATTAGGTGTGGATTTCTTTTTATCAGTAATATATCTGCAAATACCATTATTCATTATCGTAAAATCATTAAATAATTGGTTATCGAATGGGGCTCTGATTTTTCAAATCTTTCGCAGGTAGTTCTGATATTTCGATCACTATTCGAATTTTTGATCTCGTAATTAGATCCATATAAAAAGCCTGTTTTCTTCCCAGTGCTTGAATGTTATCTAGAAGTGATTCTTCTAAGCACTGGGAAACGGCGGAGTATTAGTACAAAATTCTAGTTTTTTAAAATGCATAAAAATTTTTTGGGGTATTCTGTTTATATCGTCAAGTTGCCTAAGATAAAGGTAAATATGGAAGGTAGTAGTAGGGTACAATGGAAAGTAATGGTAGAGTACAATGGAAAGTAATGGTAGAGTAAGTAATGGAAGTTAGTGGTAGAGTAATAGTAGAGTAAACTGGAAGGTAATGGTAGTAGAGTATAATGGAAGGTAATGGTAGAGTATAATGGAAGGTAATGGGTAGAGTATAATGGAAGGTAGTGGTAGAGTATAGATGGAAGGTAGTGGTAGAGTATAGATGGAAGGTAATGGTAAAGTATAGATGGAAGGTATAGTACAGATGAAAGAAGGTAGAGTACAGATTGGAGGTAATGGTGGAGTACAAATGGAATGTTATAAAAAGAATACTATAAAATACATACAAATAAGGCAACACAGTGAGAAAAGTTAAGTGGCACATGATTAGGTATTGTGGCTTTCTGGTTGGATTGGTTTGGGCTTCAATAGATCGAGTGTTTCATAAAAATTGGGGAGATATTGATGGGATTGTTTGGGTCATATGTTTGATTGGTTTATTGTTTCAGTAGCTCCAGCAGGAATTGTTGTCGCATTATGTTGGTTCTTAAATCTTTTCAATGGGCATGATTGTCCAGCATCATAAGAGAAGTCTTCATAGCATTGAAATGGGTAGCTGGTCATTGGGTCAGATTCATTCAAGTTAGCTTTGCTGTAAATTATAAATAGATATAGGTTTTCCATTCAGCCCGGTTATTGATATATTTGAAAATGTGAATTCTATCAATTTATTCAAAAAGTAATTTATTATAAATTTATTTAAATTAAATATAGAAAAGGATTTGTAGTAAAAAGAAAATTAGGAGTTAAATAAAATTTTAAATTATAGCTAAATTAAAATTAAGAGTCATTTAGTTAAATGTAGTATATTATTTAAATTGAGATTTTTGAAAATTATAATTCCAAAATAATTATTAATTTAAACAAATATTAATTCAATTTAATTTTAAAATGTAATTTATTATCAATTAATTCAAAAATTAAAAATAAACTATTACAAATCCACTTTAATTACATATAGAAGGGATAATGAATATAATTATAGATGTATAGTTAAGATTTAATTTAAATTAATATAAATTTAAATCTATAGAATAGGAACTAGAGTTGACATCTGAGTCTGTATCGGAGTCGGAGTCTGTATACCAATCTGAATCAGTATAGGAATCGGAGTTTGGAATATAGTTAGGATCGGAAGCAAGGTCGGAACTAGAGTTCTTATCGGAGTCGGATCGATGTCGGAGTCTGGATCGGAGCCAGAGTCTGGATCGGAGGAGTCTGGATCGGAGTCTGTGTACCAATTTGAATTAGTATAGGAATAACATGATGTGCTGTTTCAAACATTAATTGTTGTTCATCTGTAATTATCATTTTCTTTTGATAATTGCTACTGATAACGATTTGTATATTAGCTAATCTCCTGTAATTCTAGTACGTTTTCTTATATCATACTCTTTATTTCGTTATTGAATCTTGCGATGTCATTTTTGAAATGTCGTCTCCCTATAGGATATACACAAATTTTGATTGGCCGAAAGCTTTGTAGGCTCCATTTTTTGGTCGTTTCTTTTTTCACTTAAATATGGCTTTTGTTTTCTTTTTACTATAGATAAGTATAGATATTCTCCTTATTCACAAGTTTTATTTCTTCATTATAATTCTTTACTCTGGAATTTTTAACTTTAGGATCTCTGTAATATTCACATTTTGCCGGTTTGAGTTTTTGAGTAGTTTTCTAGGTAATTAGTAGAATTTGCAATAATTACAAGGTCATCTGCATAAGCCAAGATATTAACTTCTTGGCCTGCAATTATTGCTCCTTTTTTCTTATTTATAATTTCTTTTAGTAGATATTGTATGCTCAGGCTGAATAGGGTCATTGATAGAGGACAACCGTGTTTCACACCTTTTACAATATTATTCGTTCTGATTCATTTTTTCCACTCTTGTATCTAGTGACATGATCGTTGACAAATTTGATCTCGGTCCCATGGAATTGCAAGCACCTATATAAATATTTCATATCAATTAATCCATTATCATTTTTATTATCAATTGATTACTTTAGATTCATTCGGATGCCATGTCAATCGATACTTTTTATTCATTGAGAAACCCCGGCACACTCTACACTATTGGAATGATTTCAATTTTGCCGCCTCATTAAGCATCCCAAATATTAGAAACCCATCTCAAACTAAACTGACACAACATAATTATCATCGAATTAATTGAAACATTGAAACTGCGCCTTTGTGACCGACAAATGAGATTTACACGTTTCAAATGATTAGAATTTAAATTTATTAATTAATATCGGCAAATCATCACTGCATGCGTACAAGTTCGTTTTGCTCTTATTAATTGTATATCATTGACATTACCAAGTGAAACTAGCTAAGTCGACTCATTGCCGATGGGTTTGAAATAGAAAGCATTTCTATGCGATTATTTCCCGAATTAAAATAAAATCTTTCATCTTAAATTCGGATTTGGAATCGAAAAAAAATCAAAAATATTATTACTTCAACCGCAATGCAATTTATTCCGATTTTCTGAGAATAAGTAATAACAATTTCATTTTTAGATAGAGACCAAAACTTTGATTTCCCATCAACGCCAGCACTTACTATATATCTAACAATTACAAAATAATAGAAAATTAAAAATTAATAGAAATTACTTAAAATATCGTCATAATCAAATATAGTTTTACCGTTTTGATGTAATTTTTAATTACAGTAGACATATTAAAATTTGATTTTTTTAAAAGAATTAAATTTAAATGATTAAAACAATAACTTCATTACAGTTTTACTAAAATAATTTGTAATCAAAATTATGTGATTTCTCATTTGTTAATAATAATATATTTATTTTAATTATAATTAATATTTTAAATTAATATGTTTAATTCCATTTTTAATATTATGAATAAAAATTTATACAACATTTAAAAAAATATATTCACAAATGTCAAACATTCACCAGCTTATAATAATTTTAAAGCGATTTATAAAAGTTCCATTGTGTTTATCATTATGTGATGATTTGGAATGGGTATTTAAATTTCAAAGAGTCCTAGGGACAAATCACAGATGACCTATATGACAAATATATAGTAAACTAAAACAAGTACAAAACTTGAATCGTACAAATATTGCTTATACTAGAAATAACAATGGAAATGTGAATTATGAAGACATCAATTCATTATATTTTATTAATAATATTATTATCTGCTACAGAAACATTTATCATTGATAATCAATAATACACCGTTATATAAATATGGGAGGGGGCAGTATTCAAGAAGAAAATCTCAGATGTTATGCCAATTCAGCTATAATTGTCAGGTCAAGCAAATCTCATATTACAATTACATCACCTGTTTATGTTCATCAGTTTGTTGTTTCCCACATGTCAGTATTACAAATTATAAATTTAATAACTAACGCATTATTATCTAGAAATGGTTAGATTAGGTCGATTATTGCAACTAAATAGCTATTATTATTATAATTATATTTCATAATTTTACCAATAAATATTAGCAGTGTTAAAAAGAGCGCCTTTATTGTACAAATTATCAAAAAATAAAAAAAATATATATAATAATTTATTTAATAAAAAAAATACTGAAAACTACATGAAAAAATATCAAATGTTTAAACAATTGACCTAAATTTAAATTAAACTGAATTTTTCTAAAGAATTATAATTATTAAAAATTAAATTAGTTTGACAAAATCACTTTAAAATAGATTTAACAAATGCCATGTCTCAACAAGAATCAGAAGAAATGGAAATGTTATTGCATAATTTAATGAAGTTGTTAAAAAGAAAAAAAAATAATGGATAAAATATCTATTCAAAAGATGAATTAATAAAACAATAAATTTAATGAAACAATTAACACATAGACATCATGAACAACAGCCAATTGCTTTCTAAAGTAAAATTAATGTCTCAACATTTTCTATTATTTATATCTAGTTAAAGAAATCAAGATGGACGTAGAACTAAAGAAAAGAAAAATTAACCAGGTAATATAAATGTTTTTCTATTATACATTTAATATTTTTAGAAATCCGAGATTGAATGAAAGGAAACTTGCAAACAAGAATCAACAAGTCAATCACATTGATTGAGATCATTGAGGAATGTTGGACCCAATCATATTCCAATTGGGGACTTATCAGGCGCATCATTGGATGAGATTATTATGTATGTTTGTATATATATATATAGTGTGTGTATGTATTTCGACCATCAATATCACATAGAATTGAATCGCCACAACCAAAAAGAAGAAAGTTAAATGAATATGAAATAATAGATTTAACCGATAACGGGTAAATTTTATTAATTATATTTTATAATAGAAATTGCTATCGTTATGAAGTGCAATTTTATTTAATTACATCAACTTATTTCAGTTTAAATTAATTTCTTTTAAATTTTATTATTAAAAATCCTTAAATCGTTTTATTAATAAGTATATTTTACAATTACTAAAATTAATATAATTATTTGCAGATTTAAAATCAAGAAAAAATGTTTTTGAATAAATGAATTATTATTACCTGCTTATTATTGCTGAGCAATAACTCAATGTAACTGTAAATAATTGTAATTATTAAGTTTTTAATTTTTCTTATTTTTGTGAATAAAAATTGATTTTTTATTAGTTTTTTTACATCAACCAATTTTTGAATATTGAAAATTATTAGGGAGGCAAAACAAAGAGTTCGTCCGGGGCGCAAGATTGCCTCGACCTAGCACTGATTAGTAGTATATATATATTAATTTTAGTAATTGTAAAAAATTATTTGCAAAGGATCGGCGGATATGAGACATTGACTAAAGTTAGGAGAAATTCTTTGCGACTGATTATAGGTAACATTTGCACTTCACAGCTTTGCTAATGCACCTAAAAATCAATATTATAATTTCCTTACAGCGCTCATCATGGTGCGTTATTGAACCAAAATATCTCCAAAAATTGATCAACGATGCATTTTGAAAATCAATTTCTTAAAATATATTGCAATAATAAAAATTTAATTTTAGATATAAGGAATCACAGAGAATATCAAAATTATACGCAACGGAAGACGGAGTGATCTCCTCCGGTGAGAATGGATCCTTGGAACTTCACAAATGGAATGTAAGTTTTACTGAATAACAAATTCTCATCCAATACTTGACAATATAAGGGCAATATAGTAGATAGTTATGTGCACTCTAGATCCATGTGCACTCTAGATCCAGATACCCCCCCCTATTTTTTTTTTAAAATTTTTTTTTAAAAGCCCCCCCCCCCATAATTTTTTTTTTTTTTTTTAAATTTAAATTTTTGTTTTAATTATCGGTTACGTAATATTTTTATTTTTTTGTTTTAATCATCGATTACGTAATAATTTAATTTTTGTTTTAATCATCGATTACGTAATAATTTAAATTTTTGTTTTAATTATCAATTATGTAATAATTTCATTTTTTTGTTTTAATCATTGATTAACGTAATGATTTAAATTTTTTAAAACGTCGATTACGTCATTGATTTTAATTTTTTATAAGAATTTTTTATGTCATTATACCTAAATTTAAATCTCTGTTAAATGAGACTATGATGTAATCAAATTCTGAAATTTCATTTTTAGTACACGATTTTTAAATTTACACATCTTTTTAAACAAATTGAGATATTTTCACTCAAACAATATATAGATAGAATTTTAATCTCTATAAAATGACATCAATATTTACTTCAAATTCATAATCATAACACCTTAAACAATGTATTTTTCAGCCAACTTTTACATACACACACATATTTTCAACTTTAAAAAATAAAAATTATTCATCTATACTTAACTCATAGTAAATAATTATATTAAAAGACATATTAAAAGATGTATTAAAAACTAAACATGTATTAAAATCCCAGAGAAATTCGAGTACTATCTAATTTCCAAATCGGTGATATGAAATCTTTCTCAACTATTTTATATCTCTGTATTGAAATATTTACAAACCAGCTATCCCCAATCTTTATATTCAATTTTATATAACAAGACATATTACATAACAAAGACATACCTGACTCATCATACTTTTTAAATATATTACGTTGCGGTATTTTTAAATTTAAATATATTTTAAAAACTTATTTTGACGCTAAAGTTGACAAAATAAAATTATTGCACATACTTTGTATTATCATATATAGTCTATCAGACAAGATATTCTGTTCCTCTAAGGGTAATGGTCACAAAGGTACTGCTAAAACTTTAACATATTATTACACACAATGTATAAAAAATCTCATTAGTGTCCACACATGCAACAAGTTATTATTATTATTATTATTATTATTATTATTATTATTATTATTATTATTATTAGTTTCAAAGTATTATAATTATATATAGTCCGAGTCTATCCGACAAGATATTCTGTCCCCCTATGGGTAATGGTCACAAAAGTAAAGGTCACAAAGGTAAAGGTCACAAATGTACTGCTAAAAATATTCAAGACAGAACTTTAACAAAGAAATTCTAAATATTATACTTTAAATATACACTAAAATTATTAACACATTGGGTAATGGTCGCAAAGGTAAAGGTTACTAATGTACTGCTCGCAAAGGTACTACTCACATTCAACATGTCGTAAATTATTTTCAAATACAATTTCAAGTATTATTATTATTTATTATTAAAATTAAAATTATTATTAAATTCTGACAACTTAAATCAATGAAGGGATAGGACAAAAATATATTACGTTGCGGTATTTGAAAAATTTAAATATATTTAAAAAAAAACTTATTTTGATACTAAAGTTGACCTATTTAACAAAGACATAATTATTGCACATGCTTTGCATAAATATTATTATTATTTTTTTGAATTTTCAATAATTTCTTTCAAAGTATTAACACGCGCGGGAGTTATTATTATTAGTGAAAACCTAAAATATTTTTATACACACACACATACACAACCTATTAACAATTATTATTGCAAATATTAGTGAAAAACCTAAAATATTTTTTACACACATATACAACCCATTAAACTTTATTATTATTAACAATATTATTATTATTATTATTATTATTAGTCAAAACCTAAAATAATTTTTACACACTAAGTTATGGGGTAGAGAATTATTATATGTTTGCAATATTCTGTGTTACCTCTACAGGAAGTTGTCAATAAGGAGCGATAATTTACAATTTTATACATACATTCTATATACACATACCTTGTTTAACATGGGTGTATATACTCCTAGTCTATCCGACAAGATATTCTGTCCCCCTATAGGTATTGTTAGCAAGGGTACTACTCACACTCAACATGTCGCAAGGGTAAATTAATTAAGGTTAGTAAATAAAACCTATCACACATACTATTTAAACGATAAAAATCAAGACAGAGAGGACAAGATAAAGTTTATGCATTTAGTATTGCCAGGCCTAATGAGCAGTGACCAAATATCTGTGCCTGAAAGACACGGTGGATATTTGTTCGCGTCCACAAGGGTCGTCTGTGCCTCCCCCAAGTGGGGTCAGAAGCACCTGGGCATTATAGCTTTCCGTACGGAACATTACGCCTAGCATGGGTAGTCAACTACCAGCACATTCGAAACGTATAATTTCAAAATACATGCGTCATTGGCACTATAACCAAATTAATTAATGTTTTCACTAACACAAATATATATTTACAGAGGCCTCCCACTAGTTGGATTACAACCGCCCACCACGACGATCAGCTTGTAAATATATATTAATTAAGGGATAAAGAGGGCCCAACCCAACCCCTATTATATTTAATTTACAAAATAATGTTTTTAAAGGGCTTCTCCGTCAGTTTTCTCACTCTTTCTGAATTTTCTCTGAATTTTTCGGTAATCTAGCATTATTATTATTATTTACATTATTATTATTATAAATATTATAATTATTATTTTTAAGATTTTATCTGAGAGCAAATTCTAATAATATCAACAAATTTGTATTTATTTTAATTACTATTATCAATTACTTAGTTGGCGAAGTCCTAAACAAAGAACTCTATTGAACCATCTAATAACACAGAATATGAATATCCTTTAAATTAATTAATAAAATATTTTTATTATGATAAAGAAATAAACCTAGTTCTTTCCGAATTTCATTTATATATCCACAGGTAATGTCAGTAAGTTAGATTCATCTATAAATTTATATCACATTTTATTATTTAAAGTTAAACTACTCACTGAGAATGACTGAGATAAAGTTTCGCAAACAATAAACTGTAGTTCTCTGGATAAAAACGAAGGAATTTTCAAAAAATCCACTAAAATTTATCATAAATAGTATTGAATAATAATTTTGAAATTCTGTTCTAAAATAGAGTTATAAAATTATTTTATATACAAATTAACTTTACTTTGAATTTAAAAAACTAACTATAAAATTTGCTTTTATATTTACAACAAAGTTTTAAACAAGTTATAAAATGATTATATAAAGATGATGAACTATAAAATAAATATTATTACTTGAAAATATTTTTATTTTTTATTGGAAATTTATTTTTCTTACATAAATTATTACCAAAAATTTAATATCTTATAAAAATATTTAAGCATAAGTAAATAACATTAATTAATTTTAATTTATATCAATTCATTAAATTTATAAAATTATTATTTATAAAATTACTTTGAATTTAAAAACTAACTATAAAATTTATTTTTATATTTAAACAAAGTTTTAAACAAGTTATAAATTAAATTATTTTTCGTAAAAATGATTAATTAAAGATGATGAACTATAAAATAAATATTATTACTTGAAAATATTTTTATTTGTTATTGGAAATTTAGTTTTCTTACATAAATTATTACCAAAATTTAATATCTTTAGAAAAATATTTAAGCATAAGTAAATTAACATTAATTAAATTAATCTAACAACCAAAGTACTTACATCTAGACACTAACAACTAGACACTAACAACTAGTTACCGTTTACATAGTACAAGATATCAACAACCTACAACTAGATACCAACAATGTATTACAAATGGTTACCAAGTACTAACAATTATCTACTACCAACCAGATACTAACAACCAAGTACTAACAACTATCTACTAACAACCAGATACTAACAACCAAGTACTAACAACTATCTACTAACAACCAGATACTAACAACCAAGTACTTACAACTAGACACTAACATCTAGACACTAACAACTAGTTACCGTTTACATAGTACAAGATATCAACAACCTACAACTAGATACCAACAACTTGTTACGAACTATGTATTACAAATGGCTACCAAGTACTAACAACTATCTACTAACAACCAGATACTAACAAACCAAGTACTTACAACTAGACACTAACAACTAGACACTAACAACTAGTTACCGTTTACATAGTACAAGATATCAACAACAACAACAACAACAGCAACAACTGGATACATACAACTAGATACCAACAACCTGTTACCAAATACCAACAACCTGTAACCGAATAGGTACTAACAACTATCTACTAAGTACCAACCTAAATTCAATCACCCACCAAGTATTTTCAACTACTCACTAACAACTACCAAGTACTAAGCACTTACAACTAGGTGTTAACAAATAGATTTAAAAGAAACTTGTTCTTCATTGAAGAAATGATAATCATTGAATGAAAATAATAATAATAATAATAATAATAATAATAATAATAATAATAATAATAAAAATGCAACTGATTGACTGAATTCAATGTACCAGTACTTGTAAGATTCCAAATAACTAGATAAAAATTGATGAAATTATTGTAAAAATAACATGTAAAACATTTAAATTATTCAAAACCTAGTAAATAAATATCATAAAAAGTCAATTAATGGACAAGAAAGAACTTGAAATTATAGTCATTGATAATCATTGATAACTCTTGGAACTTGGGACAACCTAAATGACTCTATCCTAAAAAAGATAGGCCTTTCTAAATCTGAAACCAAGGCCCTTGCAAAGATAGCATGCACGGCTGCAATACAGAGTAGCTACCATATATATAGAGAGCACACTTATAAAGACCCATAATCCCTCTTTTTCTCTTTCTACCCAACGTCTTATGTTACCCTCTCCGTACACATCATATACTTTGATAACCTTTATCCCTAACACTATTGCCCTCACATGCATCATTAAAACTTTACTCCTAGTGTTAACCCTGCTGGTTTTGTTGTTGCTGTCTCTCTTATTGTGTTATTTCTATAATTGTTACTATTATTACTAATGTCTATTATTACTATTGTTATTACTGTTATTATTGTTATTGCTATTACTATTAATATTATTATTATTATTACTATTATTATTATTATTATTATTATTATTATTATTATTATTATTATTATTATTATTATTATTATTATTATTATTATTATTAATATTAGTATTATTATTATTATTATTATTATTATTATTATTATTATTATTATTATTATTATTATTATTATTATTATTATTATTATTATTATTATTGTTATTGTTATCGCTACTATTATTATTATTATTATTATTATTATTGTTGTTATTTTTATTATTAATATTTCTATGATTGTTATTGTTATTGTTATTATTATTAATTTTTACTCTTATTATCATTTGTACTTTTATTATTATTATTTTTACTGCTCTCTACTTCTATATACTATATACTATATCTATCATTGCTATATATACGGATATGTGTATATGTGTATGTGTATGTGTATATATATATATATATTGGCCCTATTCCTCTGGCTGATAAGCCATGGCCCATATAATTTACTAGAACCGCTACCAGCATACAATCGGATGACCTCACTAGATATGGAACGCCCTACCGATGACCTGGATGCCCTTGGAACGTTATGCGTGCCTCCTGGACCGGCGTGAGCGGACCTGCCTGAATGGACCTGCCTGAATGGACCTGCCTGAACGGACCTGCCTGAACGGACCTGCCTGAACGGACCTGCCTGAACGGACCTGCCTGAACGGACCTGCCTGAACGGACCTGCCTGAACGGACCTGCCTGAACGGACCTGCCTGAACGGACCTGCCGGAACGGACCTGCCTGAGTCGACCTGCCTGAACGGACCTGCCTGAACGGACCTGCCTGAACGGACCTGCCTGAACGACCGGCCTGAATGGACCGGCCTGAATGCACCTGCCTGAACTGACCTGCCCGTTCCCCCACAAATCCTGATACTAACAATGCTAACACTGAAAATGCTCCATCTCCCACGAACAATGATCCTGCTCTGACCTGATACCAACAAAGCCCAACCACTACCAGCATACAATGGGATGACCTCACTGGATATGGACCGCCCGACCGATCTGCCAAGGACTTGGATGCCTTTGCAACGCTATGCGTGCCTCCTGGACCGGCGGGAGCGGACCTGCCTGAATGGACCTGCCTGAACGGACCTGCCTGAACGGACCTGCCTGAACGGACCTGCCTGAACGGACCTGCCTGAACGGACCTGCCTGAACGGACCTGCCTGAACGGACCTGCCTGAACGGACCAGCCTGAACGGACCGGCCTGAACCGACTGGCCTGAATGGACCGGCCTGAATGGACCTGCCAGAATGGACCTGCCTGAACTGACCTGCCCGTTCCCCCACAAATCAATTTGTGTCTATTTGTGCAACATTCTAAACATTGATCCTGACTTCATTTATTTTGACTTTTGTTACTTTACCTTGATCCTGATACTAACAATGCTAACACTGAAAATGCTCCATCTTCCACGAACAATGATCCTGCTCTGACCTGCTGCCCACAAAGCCCAACCACTACCA
Organism: Schmidtea polychroa; assembly: GCA_959609185.1. Classification (NCBI taxonomy): domain Eukaryota; kingdom Metazoa; phylum Platyhelminthes; order Tricladida; family Dugesiidae; genus Schmidtea; species Schmidtea polychroa. Next base: position 24,041 of record CAUHTR010003594.1, on the reverse strand, counting down.
GCATACAATGGGATGACCCCACTGGATATGGACCGCCCGACCGATCTGCCAAGGACTTGGATGCCTTTGCAACGCTATGCGTGCCTCCTGGACCGGCCTGAACGGACCTGCCTGAACGGACCTGCCTGAACGGACCTGCCTGAACGGACCTGCCTGAACGGACCTGCCTGAACGGACCTGCCTGAACGGACCTGCCTGAACGGACCTGCCTGAACGGACCTGCCTGAACGGACCTGCCTGAACGGACCTGCCTGAACGGACCGGCCTGAACCGACTGGCCTGAATGGACCTGCCAGAATGGACTTGCCTGAACTGACCTGCCCGTTCCCCCACAAATCAATTTGTGTCTATTTGTGCAACATTCTAAACATTGATCCTGACTTCATTTATTTTGACTTATGTTACTTTACCTTGATCCTGATACTAACAATGCTAACACTGAAAATGCTCCATCTTCCACGAACAATGATCCTGCTCTGACCTGCTGCCCACAAAGCCCGCGTCCCGGATATTTGATACCCTACAATATTCACTTATATAACCTCCCATGCCTAATGAGGAGTTCAGCCTCTGTCTCCGGCACACTATTCCGGGACATATATGCTGGACTTATTTATAATACGTAATCAAAGCATCCCAATATTTATAGAATACATTATTTCTTACTATAGCCGGCCCGCGGAGAGCCTACTCCACAGTAGCTATGGAACTGGTAACCATGTTTGTCGCCTGAGACATTTTCTCTGCGACTTATGACTGTACAATACAAACTTTTTAATGAAGGGTTGAGAAGTTCTCCCCTTATGCCTTAATTGGCCTTGTAATGAATAATAAAATTTTGATTTTTTTTTTTTTTTTTTTTTTTTTTTTTTTTTTTTTTTTTTTTTTACAACTATCTACTAACAACCAGATACTAACAACCAAGTACTTACAACTAGACACTAACAACTAGACACTAACAACTAGTTACCGTTTACATAGTACAAGATATCAACAACAACAACAACAACAGCAACAACTGGATACATACAACTAGATACCAACAACCTGTTACCAAATACCAACAACCTGTAACCGAATAGGTACTAACAACTATCTACTAAGTACCAACCTAAATTCAATCACCCACCAAGTATTTTCAACTACTCACTAACAACTACCAAGTACTAAGCACTTACAACTAGGTGTTAACAAATAGATTTAAAAGAAACTTGTTCTTCATTGAAGAAAATGATAATCATTGAATGAAAATAATAATAATAATAATAATAATAATAATAAAAATGCAACTGATTGACTGAATTCAATGTACCAGTACTTGTAAGATTCCAAATAACTAGATAAAAATTGATGAAATTATTGTAAAAATAACATGTAAAACATTTAAATTATTCAAAACCTAGTAAATAAATATCATAAAAAGTCAATTAATGGACAAGAAAGAACTTGAAATTGTAGTCATTGATAATCCAGTAAATATTTATCTTAAATACTAATCATTCAAGTTATTAATAAAGTAATTTTAATGATTTCAAATTGATTGACTGATTGCTCAAATTATTCAGAAAATTCAGTATAATTTCATTACAAATTATCAAAGTCGTCAATCTAGACTAAAAATATCTAAATAATTATCATTAATTTCCAAAGGAAACTGATATAAGTCCACTAATGATAACATCTAATAAACCAGTAAATTCATTTATATGACAATATCTAACATTCTTTTTATATCCAAATAATTCTACCCCATATTTATATCCAACCGAATATATATATCCAAAGATTCATGAAATTCCACCCACTTGAAATCAATTCTTTAAAAACCCTTAGAAAATGTGAAAAATCTTCAAAAATATGAATTTTCATTAATTGTTATCGCCACCCAACATACATCTATGAAATATTGTAATATCTAAATAGATGATCAAAATTTAATAAAATCAATATTTTCTACAAATCAACAAATTATTTCACCTCATCTACCATCAAATACCTAATTAGAGATTATATTTTCTCATTGATTGAAAAAAACTTTGATAAAATTATTCTGAGGTGCTAAGAATCTTAATTGAAATAGAATTATTAGTGGGAAAATAAATTGACTGATCAAATTATTCATCGATCCCAACCAAATTTTATTTTTCATAAAGAATGGAAATCTTAATTGAGATAGAATTGATGTCTACTGGTATAATTGCTAAAGGAAAATACACTGACAAGTGGTATTGAAATGTTTTTAATGAAAAGTTGACGTATAAGATTGGAGATATATTAAGTATTTATTTAAAAAATATTTTACTAAAACATCACTTGAGTATTTAGTTCAATTTTACAGAAGACATTGAATATAAATCATTCGATGATTATTAATGTGAAAATAAATATTGTAAATCAGCGCCTGTTGTTTGTTCACATTATTAATATAAGGATTATTTCTTACCTAAATTGTCACATGTCAAACCATGAAATGGTATTTGACTTTGAAATAATAACCAATTCTTTTAATATATTTTTGGATAATTTATCATATAGTTCAATGAATAATAAAATTTATTACAATATTTCATAGATGTATGTTGGGTGGCGATAACAATTAATGAAAATTCATATTTTTGAAGATTTTTCACATTTTCTAAGGGTTTTTAAAGAATTGATTTCAAGTGGGTGGAATTTCATGAATCTTTGGATATATATATTCGGTTGGATATAAATATTGGGTAGAATTATTTGGATATAAAAAGAATGTTAGATATTGTCATATAAATGAATTTACTGGTTTATTAGATGTTATCATTAGTGGACTTATATCAGTTTCCTTTGGAAATTAATGATAATTATTTAGATATTTTTAGTCTAGATTGACGACTTTGATAATTTGTAATGAAATTATACTGAATTTTCTGAATAATTTGAGCAATCAGTCAATCAATTTGAAATCATTAAAATTACTTTATTAATAACTTGAATGATTAGTATTTAAGATAAATATTTACTGGATTATCAATGACTATAATTTCAAGTTCTTTCTTGTCCATTAATTGACTTTTTATGATATTTATTTACTAGGTTTTGAATAATTTAAATGTTTTACATGTTATTTTTACAATAATTTCATCAATTTTTATCTAGTTATTTGGAATCTTACAAGTACTGGTACATTGAATTCAGTCAATCAGTTGCATTTTTATTATTATTATTATTATTATTATTATTATTATTATTATTATTATTATTTTCATTCAATGATTATCATTTTCTTCAATGAAGAACAAGTTTCTTTTAAATCTATTTGTTAACACCTAGTTGTAAGTGCTTAGTACTTGGTAGTTGTTAGTGAGTAGTTGAAAATACTTGGTGGGTGATTGAATTTAGGTTGGTACTTAGTAGATAGTTGTTAGTACCTATTCGGTTACAGGTTGTTGGTATTTGGTAACAGGTTGTTGGTATCTAGTTGTATGTATCCAGTTGTTGCTGTTGTTGTTGTTGTTGTTGATATCTTGTACTATGTAAACGGTAACTAGTTGTTAGTGTCTAGTTGTTAGTGTCTAGTTGTAAGTACTTGGTTGTTAGTATCTGGTTGTTAGTAGATAGTTGTTAGTACTTGGTAGCCATTTGTAATACATAGTTCGTAACAAGTTGTTGGTATCTAGTTGTAGGTTGTTGATATCTTGTACTATGTAAACGGTAACTAGTTGTTAGTGTCTAGATGTTAGTGTCTAGTTGTAAGTACTTGGTTGTTAGTATCTGGTTGTTAGTAGATAGTTGTTAGTACTTGGTTGTTAGTATCTGGTTGTTAGTAGATAGTTGTTAGTACTTGGTTGTTAGTATCTGGTTGGTAGTAGATAATTGTTAGTACTTGGTAACCATTTGTAATACATTGTTGGTATCTAGTTGTAGGTTGTTGATATCTTGTACTATGTAAACGGTAACTAGTTGTTAGTGTCTAGTTGTTAGTGTCTAGATGTAAGTACTTGGTTGTTAGATTAATTTAATTAATGTTATTTACTTATGCTTAAATATTTTTCTAAAGATATTAAATTTTTGGTAATAATTTATGTAAGAAAACTAAATTTCCAATAACAAATAAAAATATTTTCAAGTAATAATATTTATTTTATAGTTCATCATCTTTAATTAATCATTTTTACGAAAAATAATTTAATTATAACTTGTTTAAAACTTTGTTTAAATATAAAAATAAATTTTATAGTTAGTTTTTAAATTCAAAGTAATTTTATAAATAATAATTTTATAAATTTAATGAATTGATATAAATTAAAATTAATTAATGTTATTTACTTATGCTTAAATATTTTTATAAAGATATTAAATTTTTGGTAATAATTTATGTAAGAAAAATAAATTTCCAATAAAAATAAAAATATTTTCAAGTAATAATATTTATTTTATAGTTCATCATCTTTATATAATCATTTTATAACTTGTTTAAAACTTTGTTTAAATATAAAAGCAAATTTTATAGTTAGTTTTTTAAATTCAAAGTAAAGTTAATTTGTATATAAAATAATTTTATAACTCTATTTTAGAACAGAATTTCAAAATTATTTATTCAATACTATTTATGATAAAATTTTAGTGGATTTTTTGAAAATTCCTTCGTTTTTATCCAGAGAACTACAGTTTATTGTTTGCGAAACTTTATCTCAGTCATTCTCAGTGAGTAGTTTAACTTTAAATAATAAATGTGATATAAATTTATAGATGAATCTAACTTACTGACATTACCTGTGGATATATAAATGAAATTCGGAAAGAACTAGGTTTATTTCTTTATCATAATAAAAATATTTTATTAATTAATTTAAAGGATATTCATATTCTGTGTTATTAGATGGTTCAATAGAGTTCTTTGTTTAGGACTTCGCCAACTAAGTAATTGATAATAGTAATTAAAATAAATACAAATTTGTTGATATTATTAGAATTTGCTCTCAGAATAAAATCTTAAAAATAATAATTATAATATTTATAATAATAATAATGTAAATAATAATAATAATGCTAGATTACCGAAAAATTCCAGAGAAAATTCAGAAGAGTGAGAAAACTGACGGAGAAGCCCTTTAAAAACATTATTTTGTAAATTAAATATAATAGGGTTGGGTGGGCCCTCTTTATCCCTTAATTAATATATATTTACAAGCTGATCGTCGTGGTGGGCGGTTGTAATCCAACTAGTGGGAGGCCTCTGTAAATATATATTTGTGTTAGTGAAAACATTAATTAATTTGGTTATAGTGCCAATGACGCATGTATTTTGAAATTATACGTTTCGAATGTGCTGGTAGTTGACTACCCATGCTAGGCGTAATGTTCCGTACGGAAAGCTATAATGCCCAGGTGCTTCTGACCCCACTTGGGGGAGGCACAGACGACCCTTGTGGACGCGAACAAATATCCACCGTGTCTTTCAGGCACAGATATTTGGTCACTGCTCATTAGGCCTGGCAATACTAAATGCATAAACTTTATCTTGTCCTCTCTTGTCTTGATTTTTATCGTTTAAATAGTATGTGTGATAGGTTTTATTTACTAACCTTAATTAATTTACCCTTGCGACATGTTGAGTGTGAGTAGTACCCTTGCTAACAATACCTATAGGGGGACAGAATATCTTGTCGGATAGACTAGGAGTATATACACCCATGTTAAACAAGGTATGTGTATATAGAATGTATGTATAAAATTGTAAATTATCGCTCCTTATTGACAACTTCCTGTAGAGGTAACACAGAATATTGCAAACATATAATAATTCTCTACCCCATAACTTAGTGTGTAAAAATTATTTTAGGTTTTTGACTAATAATAATAATAATAATAATAATATTGTTAATAATAATAAAGTTTAATGGGTTGTATATGTGTGTAAAAAATATTTTAGGTTTTTCACTAATATTTGCAATAATAATTGTTAATAGGTTGTGTATGTGTGTGTGTATAAAAATATTTTAGGTTTTCACTAATAATAATAACTCCCGCGCGTGTTAATACTTTGAAAGAAAATATTGAAAATTCAAAAAAATAATAATAATATTTATGCAAAGCATGTGCAATAATTATGTCTTTGTTAAATAGGTCAACTTTAGTATCAAAATAAGTTTTTTTTTTTAAATATATTTAAATTTTTAAATACCGCAACGTAATATATTTTTGTCCTATCCCTTCATTGATTTAAGTTGGTCAGAATTTAATAATAATTTTAATTTTAATAATAAATAATAATAATACTTTGAAATTGTATTTGAAAATAATTTACGACATGTTGAATGTGAGTAGTACCTTTGCGAGCAGTACATTAGTAACCTTTACCTTTGCGACCATTACCCAATGTGTTAATAAATTTTAGTGTATATTTAAAGTATAATATTTAGAATTTCTTTGTTAAAGTTCTGTCTTGAATATTTTTAGCAGTACATTTGTGACCTTTACCTTTGTGACCTTTACTTTTGTGACCATTACCCATAGGGGGACAGAATATCTTGTCGGATAGACTCGGACTATATATAATTATAATACTTTGAAACTAATAATAATAATAATAATAATAATAATAATAATAATAATAATAACTTGTTGCATGTGTGGACACTAATGAGATTTTTTATACATTGTGTGTAATAATATGTTAAAGTTTTAGCAGTACCTTTGTGACCATTACCCTTAGAGGAACAGAATATCTTGTCTGATAGACTATATATGATAATACAAAGTATGTGCAATAATTTTATTTTGTCAACTTTAGCGTCAAAATAAGTTTTTAAAATATATTTAAATTTAAAAATACCGCAACGTAATATATTTAAAAAGTATGATGAGTCAGGTATGTCTTTGTTATGTAATATGTCTTTGTTATATAAAATTGAATATAAAGATTGGGGATAGCTGGTTTGTAAATATTTCAATACAGAGATATAAAATAGTTGAGAAAGATTTCATATCACCGATTTGGAAATTAGATAGTACTCGAATTTCTCTGGGATTTTAATAAATGTTTAGTTTTTAATACATCTTTTAATATGTCTTTTAATATAATTATTTACTATGAGTTAAGTATAGATGAATAATTTTTATTTTTTAAAGTTGAAAATATGTGTGTGTATGTAAAAGTTGGCTGAAAAATACATTGTTTAAGGTGTTATGATTATGAATTTGAAGTAAATATTGATGTCATTTTATAGAGATTAAAATTCTATCTATATATTGTTTGAGTGAAAATATCTCAATTTGTTTAAAAAGATGTGTAAATTTAAAAATCGTGTACTAAAAATGAAATTTCAGAATTTTGATTACATCATAGTCTCATTTAACAGAGATTTAAATTTTAGGTATAATGACATAAAAAATTCTTATAAAAAATTAAAATCAATGACGTAATCGACGTTTTAAAAAATTTAAATCATTACGTAATCAATGATTAAAACAAAAAATGAAATTATTACGTAATCGATAATTAAAACAAAAATTTAAATTATTACGTAATCGATGATTAAAACAAAAATTTAAATTATTACGTAATCGATGATTAAAACAAAAAATAAAAATATTACGTAATCGATAATTAAAACAAAAATTTAAATTAAAAAAAAAAAAGAAATTATGGGGGGGGGCTTTTAAAAAAAAAATTTAAAAAAAAAAAAATTATGGGGGGGGTCTTTTAAAAAATTTAAAAAAAAAAAAAAATAGGGGGGGTATCTGGATCTAGAGTGCACATGGATCTAGAGTGCACATAACTATCTACTCAATATCATTGATGTTTTACATTAGTAATGAATATCACTAAATTGGAACCTTTGCGCAACTTAGTTTAAATGCAAACCAAATGGTGACCCAGGAGCTAGATAAAAATGTAACCTGCTAAACGTTTTGGATATTTCAAACCATTTTGTTATATAATTATATTTACAACCATTTTGTTATTAAAAATTCTAATATTTCACATGGTTAACGTTATTTCCATCGACCCTCCCAATTTCCTACTCCCATACCGTCTGATTTCATTCGATTCTGTCTTGAATTTATCACATTTTACCTGATCTCTACAAATATGAAAGTTTTTTATTTCAATTATTTTCATATTAATGTATTTTTATTTAATTTATAAATATACATATTCAGAACGAGGAGTGATGATGATTGAAATTCGAGACTTTGATAATGATTGGAGGAGAGTATATGATTAATCCATTAACATTTTGAATGTGACTCACATATTTATTTTGTGGTGTAAATATTGTATATTTGTGAATGTGACTCTCATATTTATTTTGTGGTGTAAATATTGTATATTTGTGAATGTGACTCACATATTTATTTTGTGGTGTAAATATTGTATATTTGTGAATGTGACTCTCATATTTATTTTGTGGTGTAAATATTGTATATTTGTGAATGTGACTCTCATATTTATTAACATATAAATTTAACAACGGAGATATTAATTAATTTTTTGTGGAAAAATCAGCTAGTAATTAATTAAGGGAAAATAAGGCATGTTTTTAAAGAAATTATGATGGAGAAGGCAGGTTATAAATTGTAAGCACTTGCAAATAATGCATTATATAATTAGAATAATTAATTTAAACACAAAAAATAAAACATGTTTCTAATAATTATGACAATAATGGAATTTTTATAAAAGGTGATTTTTGAGCCAGTGTTTGTGGTCTTATTAATAAAGGAGCCATCAGGTTGAGATTCTGAGATCCTCAACAAAATCATTGAATTCAAAAGGTGAAATCAAAAATATGAAAGTTTTCTTTTATATTTTTTAATTAATAAAGCCTTTGATATATTTTCTGTAAACGAAATATTTCATCTGTAATGATTATTATTATTATTAATCATAAAATATACGGCCTTAATCTGAAACCTTTACAGAACAAGAAGGAAACCATATCTTCAGGGACAACAGAAGATATCTTAGATTTTTATCCATTCAAAAAGAACATCTTGATATGTACATCATACGAAATCATTCTCACTGCTAGACCACAAGTAAGCAAGCCCAATTCAGAAAAATATAAATTTATGACTGATTTAGAATAAAACACCCCCGAAAATATTAAAAAGCTTTAAACCTCAGACAATCATAAATATCCATAACAATAAGAAGAAGTTTGAAATAGCTCTACGAAACGGCGATATCTGGATTTTTAAATTCCCTAAAAAAACTTTTGTGAAGGTTTTCACTTGGAACTTCCAATTGAGTAGTAGGATGTGTCACCTCCAGGACACATATATATATAAGTAGGTCAAGTTAAAATTAAGTAGATCAAGTTAAAATTATGTAGGTCACGACTATATAGGTATTAAAATATGTAGGTCAAGTTACTTTAAATATATGTTACCTCCAGGACACTATATAAATAAATAAGTCAAATTAAGTAGGTCACGACTATATAGTTTATAAAAAATATGTAGGTCAAGTTATTTTTAACATGTATCCCTATAATATATACATCATTCAAAAGATATTTGAGAGTAGAGTACAATGATCATACCTTCAAAGGTGTATGGTGAATCCCTAACCTTCAAAAGGTGCAAAACCCTCGAATTTTTTCAAACTCTATAATACATGTCATTCAAAAGGTAATTGAGATGTGAGTATGATGGTCATACAATCAAAGGTGTATGGTGAGTCCTTCACCTTCAAAGGGTCAAAAACTTTCGAATTTTTTCAAACTTTATAATATATATACATCATTCAAAAGGTATTTGAGAGTAGAGTGTGATGGTCAAACCTTCAAAGATGTATGGTGAGTCCTTACCCTCAAGTGTCAAAAACTTTGATTTTTATTCAAACTGTAAATTGATCATTACAACAAATTTTCAATCCCCAAAATAAATTTCCCAACTCAAAAATTTCCCAAATTTTAAAAATTCCCAAAAACAATTTTCCCAACTCAAATTTTTTCAAAAATTAAAAAGTCCCAAAAATGAAATTCCCAAAATTTCCCAACTCAAAATTTTTCAAATTTTAAAAAGTTTTCAAAACTATTTTCCCAAATTTTCCAACTAAATAGTAAAAGAATGTTTTACAAATTTTTTTTTTTTTCTTCGAATACATCAAACCCAAAATTTAACAAGGTTAGTCACACAAATCTAATTTTGAAATCAAACAAATGAATTTAATAAAAATTAAAATCATCGACATACACAACCGCCGTTCGCCCGCCGCCCGCCGCCCGCCCCGAAGGGGCTGGCGCGGTAGTTTGTAAATTTGGTTTAGTTTGAATATTATTTTGAGTATTAATAACAAAGGTAAAGAAATAAATGTTTATTAAATGTATATAGTATGATACTCATTAATATACATTGAACATGCTTTACATTTGCGAACATTTGAATCATGGCATTTAGAACATACAATTACATGTCCGCAAGGTAAAAACAAAACCGATACTTGATTTTCTTTACAAATGTAACAAGTTAAATACATTTTCCTACCATCATTGAGTTTTTTCCTTAGCTTATTTTCAATCAATTCGGATTTCGATATCCATTCATAAATCAATCTACTACTATATCCTGGTTCCAGCATTAAATCCATACAATTCCAAAAGCATTCATTCTGTTGAGGTCTGTAAATTAAAATTAAAAATTTAAATAAAATTTAGGATAATAATTCAAATGAAAAGTAAGCGAGGAAAAAAGGCAAATAAAAGCGGAATCGTGCACAGAATCAAAAGTGTGATGGAAACAGTATTAGAAAATGCAAAAAGCAATTACGAAAGGCGAGAATCCGGAAATCCGAGAAAAATCAGTAAATGGAAAAATCATCGAAATCGAATGGGAAAAACGGGACAGGTATAGATTAGCTAATGGTCAACAAGATGATGGTTAGGGATTTATCAGAAAAGGGTTAGGAAGGGTCGAAAAACATTTAAATGTATGAAAACAGAAAACGTTAATTAATTAATTAATTAGCTAATGGAAAACCCGAGCCAATGGAGAACCCGAGAGATAAAGGAAACCCGTGCTGGGTAAACAAGAAGAAAGGCAAACAAAAGGAAGATTTGGGCCCATTAGCTTGACACAATGATTAATGGGAAAAGAGTAAGGAGAAGATAGCGCGCGTAAAAAGACCGGTAGGGCCATTAATTATCTGGATTCGTTGGACCATTATGGATGACAGCCGAAGCAAACACGTAGGAGAAAATGTCAAACGAAAGATTGGCTCGGCAATAACCATTTGTCATCCTGATTTCGAGGAGTATATAAGCAAAAGGAAAATCAGAGAAAATCGGCATTCTGCCTCAGCTAGGGTTCGAAGAACTAGACAGTAGGAAAAGCGGTAAACGAATTAGGGAAGTAGGGAAAAGAAGAAATAGAATTAAGAATACGGAAAGGCGAAAAGAGATCAAACCAAACCGAAACCGAGGAAAACGAGAGTCAACAGAACTAAAGGATCAAAAGGTGAATATTGTTTGTTTGCAAAGCATCAACGCCGAGCGGAGAATCGTATAAAACTTTGATCAGAAATTGTAGCGTGATAATAATTTGTGAACCTGTTGTTTCAATATACGTTGGGTCGTTCATTGTTTTAATTTAAAGAACACCAGGAGTCAGAGAGAACCGACTTGAAATAATCCAAAACCCAACATATATTCTGGTGAGCCCGACGTGATTGAAAGTCGGCAGAAAATTATTGAAAGTTAGTGAAAGAATTAATTGTTGAAAAAATATAGTACCGACGTGATACAAAGTCGGAGTAAAATTATTAAAAGCTACTGAAAAAAAAATTATCAAAAATATAGTACCGACGTGATTGAAAGTCGGAGGGAAATTATTGGAAGCTAGTGAAAAAGGAATTATAAAAAAAAAATTAGTACTGACGTGAGTGAAAGTCGGCTTAGAAGTTTGAAAATAGTGTTAACGAGATTATTAAAGGCTATTATTGGGAGATTTAAAAGAAGTTGAAAAGTAATTTTAAATTATTGTTTAACGTTTGAAGTTTAGCTCAAAGTGAACCGATACAACCTCAGAAGTCAGAAACAAGTCCAAATGGCAAATGATAATGCTGTTATGCCTCTCAATAGAGAGATGATTGATTTCGCAAGTTGTCAGAAATTACCCGTCAATCAATATGGAGGAGACCCTGTTGAATTTGCAGATTTCATGGGAGATTATTATATGTATGCCTCAGCATACGGATGGACACAAGCCATTATGGTTCAGAGATTCCCACTCTATCTGAAGGGTGCGGCAAGAGAAGCCTGGCAGCAAGTCGACAAACGAAATGTTGGCAATGATTGGACAAAATTGAAGGATGCAATGGCACTGAAACTGGTTGGTGGAGATATCAAAAGAATCATGCGACAGAAATTTTATAATCGAGTTCAAGGTCCAAATGAATCGGTCAGTGAGTTTGCTTATCATCTGACCACTTTAGCAGATAAAGCCTTCGAAGTTAAACCAGATCAAGCAGATATGGCCAAGCAGGTTAAAGAGCTGTTAGAAGATCAGTTTATAACCGGAGTCCACTCAGAAATCAAAAAGGCCCTATGTTATGTGGATTTTTCCAATTTCGATGAGCTCGTGAAGAAAGCCATGAAAATAGAGCTGAATTTAAAAAGTGCAAAAAGATCAGATGCTTTTGGAGTTAATGTGGAGAGACGTGAGCGGTCAATTACGCCTGTGAGAGCACCATGGAATGAAAAGAAAATAAATCAAATCAGTAGTCCAATTTTGAGACCAAATAATAGATTTCAAGCCAGTAGATCAGCCATGAACGTACAGTCAAATGGACAAGTAAATAATCCTCAATGCGAACATTGCAAAAAGTCTGGACACTATTCAAATCAATGTTGGTTCAAATATGGGAAAAATCCCAGCCCTAACAAAAGATTTACAGATAACAAAAGGATCAGCAGTGATGTAGAATGCTATCGATGTGGAAAGAAAGGGCATATTAGCAGAAACTGTTTCACCAGATCAAGATCATCGTCAACGTCACCTTCACCACAAAGGGACAAAGTGAATACAAATGGACAGATACAATGTCATTCGTGCAAGGGATACGGCCACATGGCGCGATCATGCCCAAGGAACTCAGAGAGATTCAGCAGACCTATTTTAAAGAAATCAATCAGATTCCAAGAAGACATGCCAAACACCAGCAATATGACGTATGCTCAGAGAGAGGAATTTCAAGACAAAATGGAAAAGGAATTTCGAGAAATGCGACAGAAGCTGAACAAATTAGTGGCTAAATTCGAATCCGATGAGGAAGCTGAATCCCATATGATAATTGGAACCGTGTCAGAAGGTGAGAGAAAACCTGCTACGAAAGTGCGAAAAATTGCATCAGACGAGAATTCGACTGCACTGTTAGCCCGAGTTGAAAAATGGCTTGAGAAAATGGAAACCGACTACTCCCAGTTGAAACGATGGATCGCGGAACTCAGTGTGATGTCACTAACCCAAAGCGAACTAAAGAAAGCCATAAATTTATGTGCAAAGTTATTCAAAGGAAACAGAGACGATGAGATACTTAAGCAAATGCAAAAGTTTGGCAAGGCCTTACGGTCAACAAGGGATTTAGCTGATATCATAGTGGAAACGACGGGACTTGATAATGTGAAGTGCCAATTCCGTGTAAATGCATACGGACAAATCAAAGACCTAAAGGAGCGAATACTACGTCAATACAGTGGATGGCAAGTGCAACTAAAATTTGAGAATCGATGTTTGGAAGACGAAGAGTACTTAGTAGATTGCGGTCTGATACCAGGCTGGAAAAATAAAGTAAATGTTGTTAATGCTGTTAATACTTTGAATTCAGACAGACAAAATTGGGAAAAGATTCTAGCAGATTTACAAGATACCCTGTATGCAGGGAATAGAGATAAAATTAATGCGAGTATAGACTTCATAATGAGCATCGAAATGGATCGAGACATGAAAGAAGGGTTGTTTGAATGCATCGTACCGTATACGAATAAACCGACAAGTTATCAGGCAAAGTTAAAAGAGGTAATTCGAAAACTAGGACATGATTATGAGGCGGCAGACGATAGTGCGAAGTCTTTGATAATAGCGTTAAATATTGCGGATCAAAGGATTGAATATTATCAGGAACATTGGAGTGTAAAAGCAAAGAAAATACGACAAAAAGCAGCGGAGATATTAGGTAATGACGGAATCATCGTGTTGACGTTCAAAGGACGAGAATTGGATGATGACGAATATTTGTTAAACTACGGATGTAATCCAAATTGTATTAATAAGGTGTACGCAACAAAACAAAATGATGAAATGGAAAAAGATGCAGTAATAGTACCGTTTTGGCCTCTGTATGAGGAAATAGATAATGATAATGTGGAGATTAAAACTGAAGTTGTAGATGACCCAGGAGAAATTGATCAGGAAATTAATGAATTGCAGAGATTAGAAACAATGGAAAATGTGGAAATGAGATCGGAAAATGAAGTTACAAGGGATGTTGAGGAAATGAGCACCGATAATAGGGTACTACCGAGCACAGACGAGATGAAAAGTGAAGAGAACTTCGTTGAAACTAAAAATGACATTGCGATGTGTCGGAAAAAAACAGAATGATGCGGAAATTGAATCTTTGAGCTTAGATGAATCAAGCAAACTGAGCGTTTAGATGAATCAAGCAAGACTGAGCGAATATTAAAAAATTTAGTTACGGAATTGTACTTGTTAGATGAAACTGAAACAGAAAGAGATGATACTCCAGAAGGGGAGAAAAGAGTTGTAAAAAGATTAGCAACGGAACTAAAGAGGAGATTACCGTCGATAATTAAAAGAAATTATGAAGAAAAGGAATTTTGCGAGGAAGCAGTAATTGAGGACCTAACACGAACCGAGTTGGATCGAGATGTAATATTGACAGTGTTAGCCTATATAATGTTGGAGATTGGTATTTATGGTTGTCTGGAAAGTGACAATTCAAAATTATTGATAAAGAAAGCTACTGAAATGACGAATAAATATTTGATGAAGTGGATCGCAAACAATGGCGGATGGGAAAAGTTGATACAAAAGGCTGAGAGCCCAAAAACAGAGACAGTGAGGAAAAAGGGAAAACTTGCATTTCCATGGTTGATGATTTCTATTATTATGTTATTGGGAATAATAAACACGACGAATTCATTGGTGGCATACGACTGCTCCCAAACCGAAATGGGAAGAGTATATTCGTTGGTAAACGTAGCAGAGTGTTCGGATGCATATCCAGTAAAATTTAAAGTGACAAATCCAGTAAAATATCATGTATATCAAGAATCGGGGTTTCGACGAGCAAAGGTGAGAGAGTGTACAGTGAAACGAACTACTTTTGTATTTTATTGTGGAAATGGAGCCACTCATCGATGGTGAAAATGCAATCGATACCTAGACCGATAGAAATAATTCCAGAGAATTGTTTGGCAGCCTTTCAAACAGGACAGTTGAAAATCAATGCAGATATTAAACTACAAGCAAAGCTTAACCACAAAATCCGTGAGACTGTAAACGTTCGAGGGATAATAAAGTCGAATGGTGATTGCCAGGGAGAGCCATACAAAGTAGACGATGCGATAATTGACAAAGCCGTGGTTGTGGAAGAGTACATGTCAGAATTAAGAGAATTTGATGGATCATTTGATGATGATACTGGCAAACTACAAACACATCCATTCTGCAACATGAAACAATCTAGCTGTCAGACAGGAGAATCAATCTTGGTGTACGATGTCGATACCAAAAAGTGCAATTTAATGCAATTGAAGTCAATGAGTTTTAAAGAAATAACGGGAGAACAGATCAGGGAAAAGCCCGAGAAAATAAGAATGGATCCAGCAACGAGCACAACAACAAGAATCACACCTCTACGGATGAAAGATACTCCAACAGTGTTAATGTCAACCTCGGAGGAAGATGGGATGCGATTCCTGAGAAAAGAAACTAAAACAAAGTGTGGACAAAATGTCTATGAGACAAATTATAAAGGTATATACGTATCTCAGAAAATGATTTCAGAGGCCCAAACAAACATACATGCCGGAGATATCAAGTTGACAAATTACTTTAATAACAAAATAGATTATTTATTTCACTTTGGCCAAAATACCGTTGAAAATGTGTACCGAGAAGTTATTATAAATGATTGCAATCTCAACAAAGAAATACTCCGAAATCGAATGGCAATGGCGATAACCAATCCTAATTTGGTAGCACCAATGTTAATTACAGAAAATGGGGTGTTTGCCAGAATTTTCGGTGAAGCACTATATAGCTATAAATGTAAAGCGGTACCAGTTAAACTGACAAAGTATGACCAATGCACCAACGAGTTACCGGTAAATTTAAATGGAAAGTTGCGATTTATGGAGCCTGTAACACGAAGCTTACTGGAAGAGGACGTGAAACCGAAAGTATTACAGTGTAATAGATTGTTGGCACCACTATACAGACTAACACCAGAATCTTGGATTGCATTACCAGATCATCGAGAAGTAAAGACACCGGAAAACCTAGAATTGACAGAATTACAATATCTGGTAAATTTTACGTCGTTAGAAAAATTGTCACAAAGTGGAATTTACTCGAACGAAGACATTGAGGAAGCTCGTAGAAACTTGTTATTTCCATCAAAGAAGGAAAGAGTTATAATGGAAATGGTAGATACAATTCTCCCAAGCGGAAGTGGGAAGGTAAATTACGAGTATTTGTTAACTCCAGATCATTACAAGAAAGCGACGTATAATACAATGAAAAAGATCTGGGGAAAGTTTATGTTCATTGGACAAGCGTGTGCCGGATTGATTGGAATTTATGTAATATGTGTTGTAATTAAAGTAATAATATCGCAGGTCTTATCAACACACCGATTATACGCGATCACAGGTTGGTCGTGGAAACTAGTAATTGGTTGCATACCATTATTGGCTAGATTCTTCATTACTCATCATCAATATCAGAAGTTGGAGATACTCAAGGCGCGAATATTAAAGAAGAAAAAGGTGAGCTACGCTAGTACAATCCCTTCAAGGGACGAGAATAATGACAATGACAACGAGGGTGATAGTGCACCGTTATATGTTGACAATCAAGAACTAAGTGGAATGAATAAAGAAGCGTTGAGAACTTATCAAATCTTAAAGGAGCCACTGTTGAATGCGAGTAGCGTAGACACGTTTACAAAATTGTGTATACCAAAATCATTTATGCAACCAGCACCAGTGTATCCAGTTGATCGATTACGAGAGATGAAACCAGTGGAAAATATCGCATTACAATGTGAAGGAATGGTAGGAGAGAGAATCGAGCCTTCTAGCGCAGAGATCGAGAGAAAGAATATGTTAGGCTTACCATGCAACTACTCATTGATGACATTAACAAAAAGAGGAAAGCAACCCCGAATATTTATACAAATGAACAAACATAAAGTGGAAGCTTTAGTCGATTCGGGATCTAGTCACACAATAATATCGGAAAATGTGTTAAACGCGAAGGAGAAAATGCGAATAAAGCCTACCGACGAAATAGTGAGGTCATTATCAAAAAATGAATTAAACATAATTGGACAACTTAACGTCATATTCCATATTGGAGATCGAATAATAGCGCACGATGCGCTCATAATGAAGGGAAGTCCAGTACGATGTCTGATCGGCATGGATATATTAGAGCAGCTGGACGGAGTCTCACTTGATTTAAAGACAGGTAATTTGATAGCAGGAGAAACAGGAAAAATAATTCACAGGGCAGGTGAAGTGTTTGTGAATCAGACATTGACAATACCACCACAATCGGAGATGGTGTATTGTGCAAATACCATGAGTGTGGATAATGGTGATTTTATATTCGAACGAAATCAAACGTTAGTCGAAAAATATGATTTACCGATATGTGACGAAGTTGTCAAAGTGGAAAATCAGATAGTACCAGTCCATATAACGAATAGCAGTAAGAAACCGGTTCAGTTACACCCAAAAACAAAATTGGGAAAATTATCAAAAATGTCTATTGAAGCAAATTGTAAAATACCAAGAAACGTCAAGGTGTACAAGGAGCCTGAAGTGGTAAGCAATGATTTAAATGAGATGCAGAAAAAGGAATTCACAAAACTGTTGAGAAAATACCGGGATATCTTTGCTAAACACGAATATGATTTGGGTCTAACCAATGTAATTGAGCATGAAATACCGTTATTAGATGAAACTCCAATAAAAATAAAGCCATACAGAATCCCCTACGTTCATCAAGACGAAAGTGATAGACAGATCACAGCAATGAAGGAATTTGGAATAATTCGAGATAGTGCGTCACCATTCTCCTCATCAATAGTGATAGTTAAGAAAAAAGATGGAGACTTACGATTTTGCATAGATTATCGGAAGCTAAATCAAGTTACGAGGAAAGACACTTATCCAATTCCAGTACCCCAAGAAATGTTCGATCAAATGGGAGAGGCACGATATTTCACTGTTATTGATTTAAACAAAGGGTACAATCAATTTAGAGTAAAAGAGGAAGATAGAGGAAAGACGGCGTTCTCGGATGGCAAAGGACTGTATGAGTTCAATGTGTTACCCTTTGGATTAACAGGAGCCCCAGCTACATTCCAGCGAGGAATGAATTATGTGTTACGAGGTATTCGACATGCATTGGTATATATTGACGATATAATAATATTTTCAAATGATTTTGAAGAACACCTGAAAGATGTAGAAACTGTATTTAAACGGCTCAAAAGTGCAAAATTAAAAATCAAACCATCGAAATGTGAATGGGGCAAAGCAGAAGTGATTTATGTAGGACATATAATATCACGGCGAGGGTTACAAACTAATCCAGATAACATCAAAAAAGTGGAAGAGTACCCAGTACCAAAAGATGCCGATGAGGTTAGACAATTTTAAGGTTTGGCGAGCTATTACAGAAAATTTATAAAAAATTTCTCTCACATCGCACAACCATTGAATACGCTACTAAAGAAAAACAATAAATTTAGGTGGGGACAAATGCAACAAAATGCTTTCAATACATTGAAAGAGAAATTAGTAACAACTCCTATATTAAGATGTCCAGATTTTACAAAACAATTTATCTTGATGACGGATGCAAGCAACGTTGCATTGGGTGCGGTGTTGGGACAAAAATTTGAAGGTGAAAAGGACCACGTAATAGCATATGCAAGCCGATCACTGAGGCCTCACGAGAAAAACTACTCAACGATTGAAAAGGAAACGTTAGCGTTAGTGTATGGAATTACTACTTTTAGACAATATTTATTGGGCAGAAAATTTACTGTTTATACAGATCATAATCCATTACAGTGGTTAATGAAACACAGAGATTCAGCCAGTAAATTAATACGATGGTCGATTGCCCTCCAAGAATACGACTTTGAGATTAAATATCGGACAGGTAAAGCTAACGCGAACGCAGATGCAATGTCAAGAATCCCAGAAAATAATAGTGAAGGGACACCTGAAAAATTGGAAGGCACTATATTCGCTGCAATCAAAACTGTTAATGATATGGCTGAACTTCAAAATGATCAGGAAAACGATAGTGAATTAAAACAATTTATGGAACAAGCGGTCAAAATAAGAAAAGAACAAGACTGGAAACGACTTACAGATGCAAACAGCAAATATGTAATTCATAATGGAATACTTAAATGTTGGAAAAATGGGGAAGCATTAATTATTATACCAGCCAAGCACAGAGACGCATTACTGATGCAGTATCATGATGGAGCGTTGGGAGGTCATTTGTCAACGCGCAAGACGTTATCGAGATTAAAATTGAAATACTTTTGGCCAACAATGGAACAAGACGTGAAAAATTGGTGTAACAGTTGCAAAGTATGCATCACCCGCAGAAATACTGGTAAAAAGATTAAAGTACCATTAAAACCGATGCCAGTACCTGCAGCACCGATGGAGATGACGGCAATGGATATTCTGGGACCATTACCGGAAACAACAAAAGGAAACAAATACATTGTTGTTTTTTGTGACTATTTTACCAAATGGCCAGAAGCATACGCTATCCCAAACCAAAAAGCAGACACGATTGCTAGAATATTTGTGGAAAACATAATATTTCGCTATGGTACTCCAAAGAAATTGTTAACTGATCAAGGAAAGAACTTTCAAAGCGAGATGTTTAAATCAATCACAGACCTATTTGGAATTTGGAAATTGAATACGTCACCATATCATCCACAAACTGATGGATTGGTGGAACGATTTAATGGGACACTGATAAATATGATCTCATCATATGTGAATCGAAAACAGAAAGATTGGGACGACTTCATAAAGCCGTGTCTATTTGCCTACAGAAATGCAGTAAATCAAAGTACAGGTGAGACCCCTTTTTACTTGATGTATTTAAGGAAAAATAATATGCCGATTGATCTCAAATTCCAACCACCAGTTTCACAATATATGGAGATACCGGACTATAAAGCATTGATGCAAGAAAGAATGCAGTCAGTATGGACTAAAGCCGGTTTGACAATAAAGCACAACCAAGAGAAATATAAAGAAACATACGATAAAAAAGCACATGCGCATGGCATAAAGATTGGAGATCTAGTATATCTGAACAGGCCGGAACCTCTCAAAGGTTTATCGCCTAAATTGCAAAGACCATTTAAAGGACCCTACAAAGTGTGCGACACCACCGAAACCAATTTGAAGTTATTACCATTCAGGAGTAAAAAGGCTAACCCGATGATTGTGCATGCAAATCGATGTAAACTAGTGCCAGAGGAAGATGAATCTAGATACCCCTTAAGATCCAAGTAGAATAAAGTAACGGGTCAAACAAAATTGAAACAGAAATTCACGAAAAATCCAACACCAGTCAGCTACATCAATAAGATATTATATGTAGCAATAATGCTGATGTTAGTAACAGTTGCGAGTGGCAAAAAGATTGACTTACCATATGCGGTAAGCAAAATCCGAGGAATGGAGAAAATACATATATATTCCACTCTAACAAATATAGTATGGAGCTCTAAATGCGAGATCGCAGACCAAATAGAAATTATTAATTTACTAGACAATACGGCACCAGTGGTAGAACTGAATTATGATAAAGATATATTTGCGGTACGAAAGTTAAAGCCAAATTTCAAATACCAATGGCTGTTGAGACAGAACATGTCAAAGTGGTACACACAAATTCCGATAGAAGTGCACACGAAGGAGATGCGAAACTTGATCGAAATAGAACCAGAGATAAATGGAATCAATATATATTGGAAGCCAGTGGACTTGGTGAAAGTGCGAATCACATTTCAAGGGTTAAATGTCGACACCCTTAACTCGCGAAAATCATTTATCCGCTACGAGAAATGAATCAAAATTATTCAGTTAATGCAAACTACTACGAGAACATATGCCTCGAAAATGGAACGGTAGTGAGAAACCAATGGTCACGATTTAAGAGTGAGACCCAGTCTATCTATCTCAGAGACGAGTCAAATCGTATAACCCTGAGTGTTGGAAATGGACCGGTAACGATATATAGAAAATCAGGAAATGATGAAAGAGTTGTTATTATCTACAAACAAAAAACCCTGACTATATTAGATGCCGGTAATCATTTTTTTACACTTTACACTTCTGATTTAGAGACGGCATGGGAATTAACAGTTAAATATCAGCGATGGATAACCGAACCAGGCAGATGGCAAACAGTTTTCGTGGAAGTCAAGACAATCAATGAATCGAAACGAAAATCAGATACAACCACATCACCTTTCCAATTACCGACCCAAGAGACGACAAAACCTAACTCTAATGATGATAAATGCGGATTTGACAGTCAACTATTGTGAATATCTCATTTACATTTTAATAACAGGCTTTCTCATCTTATCAATAACATTCATAATCATCACCATCTTGATATGTGTAAAAGAGAGACAACTAACTATCCTTCAACCACCATCATATTCATATTATGAGACAAGACTATAAATTGTGATCTGCATGAATAGTGTATAAAATAATATTACATTTATATTAACAATGTGCATGTTTTATAAGTACCATAGGATGAACTGTGTAATTTGTTTGAGATTCGAAGCGAGGTGTTGATGCTTTGCGAATAAAGAGTGATACAAAAAAAAATGACTATCATTTAATTTCAGAGAATGCAAGAAGCCTCGGAGATGTCATGCAAAGAGTGTAAAACAAGTACGCAAGAACTAAAGCAAAAGTTTCGTAACATGCAGGGCAGAATAACAGATTTGGAGGAAGAAAACTTCCGTCTGAAAAGGCGGTTGGACCGTTTGGAAATCCTATTGTTTCAACACGAAGCCGATTTCGCGATGTTTCGAATGAGAGTAGAAGAAATAGAGGAATCGGAAGATGATGGTGAGATAAATCAATTAGACTAAAAAAAATAAATTATTTAAACGGACCCTGTTGGTGTTTTTTCGTCCTCGGAAAAAAAAAATAATAGTTAAATAAATATAAGTAAATTAACAAATAATCATAGTCAAATAAAATATAAGTAAATTGACAAATAATCAAATAAATAAACAAATTGATTTAAATAAATAATTAAAAAAAAAGTGATAAATTAAATAAATGAATAATAGATAAAAATGAACAAAATTAAACGAGCAAATAGAATAACTCAAATAAATGTTGCAAATATGAACATTAGAAATAAATAACATTAGATGACTGATTAGTAATTAATGAATTAGTATAACTATATAACAATGGGTAACCTACTGGGGCGAGAGAACAAAATTATAAATAAGTAGGGAATAATTTCACATTAGTAGTAACAAAGACTATTCACGAAGAGGGACACAACTACCCCACCCTTTCTAGCATAAATTAAAAACAAAGGTATGCTGAACATTTATTCAAAGTTTTATTCGTCATCAGAGTCCAACAGAACGGGACTTTGGATGCCATAGTCCCATTCCCTGCGTACATTGCAAGGCGGGCGTCTTTCAAATCTACTGCCTGTATCCACACAGGCAAAGGTGCGTTTCAATCCCTTTCGACGCGGTGGCAAAGGGACCCTGAAAATGAAATTAAAAAAACCTGTTAGTATGGCAGTCAAATAACCATTGCATAACATCGAGATGCTCAAACTTAGGTTCTGGGACAGCCTAAAATAGTAAGGGTTGAAAAGAAAAATGAAATAAATACGATGTAAAACTCCGTACCATGGCGCCCTCGACAAATAGTTAGTGCAGGGAAGTAATTGATTTTAAGAATCACGTAATAAATTAATGAGTATAAATACGGCTAAAATTGTCAGAAAAATACGAGTAGCTGTAATTAAAGGTTTGCTTTTAGTATAAATACAAAATCAAAAATCAAAAATATATGACCCAAAACATGAGTGTAGGTAGTTGCATAAACAAATTAACGAATTGAAATTAAAAAGTAAATAAGTTAATTTAATAAGCATCAATAAGTTAATTTAATAAGCAACACGAGCACTTGCAATCACCGGGGTTTGGCTACCCTGGACAGCGATTGCAAATGTTCGGTTGCTATGAGGGAACGCATTACTAATAGTTGAGGACAGCATGGTAAAAAGAATCACGAAAACAAAAAATAACAAAGACAAGTAATCACTTACGTCCATAGTAATTGAGGGATGGCGTTACTAAAATTCAAAAAAAATATATGAAAAAGAAAAATAAAATATAAAATGCTTACTTCAAGATTGGCAAGACAAAACTAAAGAAAAGTGGTAAAGCAGACACTTATATAGAATGCTTATCAGTACAGGCTACGTTAACAAACCACAGGGTAATTAATTAGAAAGCTTATCAGCACGGGCTACGTTAAGAAACCACATGGTAATTAATTATAGAGCCTATCAGTATCGGCTACGTCAAAAACCGCAGGATAAGTAAATATTCATTCGGAATATTAAGTTCATCGCAGATACCTTATCAGGCGGAAGATAAAAGTGAGTAAACAAAGTGATATCATGAGTCGGTCGGTGCGGTAGGAGACTTTAACTTTTTAAATATTAACGAAACAATTTTTCTTTAATTA
>CAUHTR010003592.1:0-11122 GCA_959609185.1 Schmidtea polychroa | reverse complement strand
GTTAAAAGTCTCTACACCTAACCGCGAAATATAACATTATCTATAATCTAAAAAAAAATCAATAAATATATATTATAGGAACACACAAACTTACCTGTGTGTAGAAATTTAATGCTGCGAAATTTAACATTATTATTATAGGAATCTAAAAAGTGAGAGAAAATAATTAAGCATACAAACACAGCACACATAATGAAAAATACATACAAAATTAAGTAAAGTGTTTTTCATGCGAAATATACATTGATTAACATATAATTAACATATCAATATTTTCAAATTATTTAAAAAGTTATGTACAAAAAAACTTTTGAATCAAATTCTGGCTGCTCTACCTTGAGCTTTAGGGAAAAAGAAGTAAATACATTGTAAGATTTAATTATAAAATAATTTAGAATATAAAATTTCTTTAGATTTACAGATATTGAAGAAGATCCTTCGACATCTTTGAATTTGCAGGAAAAAAATAGCAAATCGTAAATTTTAATAAATTATTTTAACAAATTAATATTTTCATAGAATTACAGAAAAAGACAAAATTCGAAAGAAGATTACAAAAACTTAAAAAATATTTTATCCATTCTTTACTAAATGTCTTTAAAAAATAAATGTTTGGTGATTACTTTACTTATTTATAATTATAAAAATATCTAACTTACATTTTTACGAAATAAATTCAAATAAATCCAAATAAAATACCATAAAATTCCTAAAAAAACACCTGAAATTTAATTATCAATGTTATATATTATCAATATTATAAAATTTATAATATAAATGATGACTAACAGTAATGATCTCATAATGATCTCATAATTATATAAAATCAAAATTCAAGTCCTAAAAATTACTTCAATTCAAAAACTTAACTTAAAACGATTTTTGAAAAAATGAAATTAAGTTAACATTGTCATATAATTGGTGACTCACCTCAGGTGGTGTGCACACCAACGTATATTATAGACAATGTTAACTTTCGCGGTTAGGTGTATAGTACACCAAACACCACAGAGAACCGTTTCCTATAATATATTTACCTTTGTTAATTTTACATTATTTTATTGTTTAAATAAATGTATGTTTTGTTGATTTTGTTGAGCGTGAGCAGTACCCTTGTGAGCATTACCCATAGGGGGACAAAATATTTTGTCGGATAAACTTGGAGTATATAGATTAATAATAATAATAATAATAATAATAATAATAATAATAATAATAATAATAATAATAATAATATTTTTAGAAATAATAATGTTAATAACGAGATGTATGGCTCATACGAAAGGTATCGTATTGGGCTTTAAAATGAGCTATCGTTTAATAATTTCCATTGGCGGGAACTCTGTAAATTTAAATTTTAAAATATGACCTTGAAAAAAAGATTTGACCTTGAAAATGGTCTCGGGAAAATGTTAATAACTTTGTCAATATTAATGATGATGATGACCACTATACATCATTCGAAAGGTCTTGAACCAAGCTTCAAAATGAGCTATCGAACAATGAAATAAATTGATGCTAACGATAACTTTTGGCAGGCCAAATAGTAGGTCTCCGCTAGCACATTTAATAATATTTTTGAAAAATAATAATAATTATATGACCTTGGGAAAATATTAATAACTTTGCCAATATTAATGATAATAATAATATTTATATATCATTCGAAAGGTCTTGCACCAAGCTTCAAAATGAACTATTGTTTAATAAATTCGGATGATGTAGGTTCAAAGACATTAAATTTTAAAAATAATAATATTTTAAAATTATAATAATAATGTCTTTGTTCCAGCGGAGACCTGTTTTTTTATTAGTCATAGGATGAGTCATATGACCTTGAGAATGACCTTGATGAGGCATGGTCTTTGTTTCAATGACCTTGATGAGTCATATGTCTTTGTTTAAAATTTGACCTGGAAAAAAAAATTTAAAAAAAAAGAATTTTTCGGGAGTAGGGTAAAAAATGTCTGTTTTAGCGGAGACCAATCCATCTACTATTGTTCGATAGTGGAATATCTTTAAACTTGGCTTCAATGTTTTTTTCTCCTAGCAATCTGGCGGCTATTTCAAGAACTGGCTTCACAATCTCTTCTCCATCAGTAAAGGGTTTCTTCTTCTTTGCCAAAAGAAGTGCCACTTCATACGATGCAATTACCCAGTGGCGCACCGTGAGGTTCTTGCGACTGGGGGCAACTGAGAAATTAGCGCCCCCTTATATATATATATATATTTAATTTAATTTTTTTAAAGAATATCAATGACGAATAACGAAACAGGTTTAACAGATTTTAATAAAAAATATATTAATCTCTTAGATCTTAAGAATAATTTATTACTTAATTTTTGTTCCAAATTGGCTTCCCTAATTTTGCGCCCCCTAATTTTGGCGCCCGGGGACAAATGTCCCCCTGCCCCCCCCCCTAGTTACGCCACTGCAATTACCATACTTTTGTTTTGCTGTAGTATAGCAGTAAATAAGGATTGTTGGACATTCATTCCTTTCTCCTTCTTGGCGATAAATTCCCTTCGTAAATCAGAGGCCATTGGATATTTATCGACCAAATCTGCATGGCTACTGTTGAAATGTCTTTCCATATTATATTTCTTTACAACTGAAACGCTAAATCCACAAACCAAGCAGACCGGCTTTCCGTTACGACCAAGAGCAAACATATACCTCTCTTTCCACTCGTCATTAAATTCACGACATGCTAAGTTTTTATTTTGTTCAAACTTTCTTTTATCCATGATTTTAAATTCCGAGCTCGTTTTTTAACCAAAATTAGATAATTAAAAGAATTTATAAAAAAANTCAAAAAAAATTATTCTCTATGATAAACCAAATCGAGAAAACTCAACATTGTATTCTGTTGATAAATGATATTGTTGAAGTTGTAAAATTTAATTATCGTAAAAGGTCATAATTTCTAGGAAAATGAAACAGTTAAAAAGATTTAATTAAAAATCGAATGACGAAATTACAGAAAATCAATAGAATGTTGAGGTCTCGTTAATAGAAAGCCCCAACCTTACTGGTTCTTATTTATAAGAAAATAACAAAGATAAAACTGTTTTAAAATGTTTATTTAAAATAAAAAATTTACCAAATTGAATATACAATTTTCTTTCAAATTCAAAGTTCGATTCTTTAGATCAGTGGTGTCCAACCAAAATTGGTTACTGGGCCAAAATAAAAAATAAAAATATAATGTGGGCCGCACGTATTTATTTATTATAAAAAATTTATACGAACTAAATTATGTTTTACATATACATACATATTACTTAATGTGAAACTTGTTTTTCAATTTTTTCAGATAATTTTTTTATGTCCACAGGTATTTTCGAAGTTGCACATCGTAATTGGTTTTTAAACTTTCATCAGTTAATCTATTACAACTTTTACATTTAACAATCTTTAATTTTGAAAAAAAAGATTCGCAAAGATACGTGGTCCCCATTGCAGCTGTAACGCTTATCGCTAGTTTTCTTAGATTAGGAAATTTATCATTGCATATGTATTTTTTATAAAACTGAACTTTATCATTGGCTTCAAACATATATTTTAATTCAGAAGATGACTGAGATCTATTAACTCCATTTGCAAATTTATTGGAGCTGAATCCACAACAATGTCAAATGGACATAGGAAAATATTAAATATATTCTCATATTTCTTTAAATATGAAAATCTCTCCTGAAATTCTTGTAGTAAATTGGTAATTTCTTGTGCATATTTAGAAAAATCTTTTTTGTCACAATTAAATATATGTAATAATGGAAAGTGGACATAATTTTTTGATTTTAATTGTCTTTCATAAAGTTTCAGTTTTGCTATGAATGCTTTTATATTTCCATAACAGTCTGTAATCAACTTGTTTTCACCTTGAAGCTGCCTATTCAGTTCGTTTAATTTCATAGTAATATCTGTAAGGAAACATAAATCCAAAAACCACTGCTCATCATATAATTCAGGAACATTTTGGTCATTTTCATTCATAAAAATTCCAATCTCTTCTCTCAAATTCCAAAATCTTTCTAAACATTTCCCACGACTTAACCAGCGAATTTTCGCATAAAAAAGCAAATCACTGTACTCAGATTCTAGTTCTTGAAGGTAATCTTAAAACTGACGATGTTTCAAGGAATTATTTTTTATTGCGTTAACTGTTTTAATAACGACTGACATCACATGGTTCATATCAAATACTTGCGCACATAAATTCTCAAGGTGTAAAAAACAGTGACAAATAAAAAGGTCCGGAGATAATGAAGCTTTTTCCATGGCATTTCTATAATCAAGAATTAATTTTACGGCTCCAATATTTTTACCGATCATTGAGGCTGCACCATCTGTGGTGATTCCAATTAGGTTTGCTAAATTCAGACCATGATCATGTGTGCATTTTACGACAGCTTCTTGTATATTTTTTCCGGTAGTTGTGCCTTTCAAACCCATAACATCCAGAAGTTCTTCAGTTACACTCATTTCACTATTAACACCTCGAATAAAAATAGCAAGTTGTGCAGTGTCTTTAATATCTGTTGTCTCATCCAAAGCCAGTGAGAAATAAACAAACTCTTTAGAAACCATGTCCAGCGTAGAACAAATATCAGTTGAAATGTTATCAATTCTTCGTGATACAGTTTGATGTGATAGACTAACTTGACCAAAAATCTTAACTTTTTCTGGAATAATTTCTTCAACTGCAGCAATAAGGCATTCTTTGATGTATTGACCATCTGAAAAGGGCTTCATTTTTCCCAATAATGTGTGATATTCGCATGCTGGCATTAACGATGGCATTAGATTGAATTGTTTGTTTATGAAATATATTTCGTTCTGCATTCAGATTTGCTTTAAGTGTATCTAATTTCACTTTTCGTTCGTCTTTAGTATATTTTTTATAATCATCATGTTCTTGTTCAAAATGTTGTCTCAAATTATATGATTTTAATATTGAGGTAGATTGACGACAAATTAAACATATAGCGTTTTCTTTCACCTGCGTGTAAAAATATAAATTTTCCCATTCAATTTGAAATTGTCTGTTTTCATCTTCAAATTTTCTTTTTTTATTCTTATCAGACATACTGGATAGAAAGTCTTTAATAAAAGACTAAGATTAAAATAAATTAAAAATGAAATTAAAAATAATTTACTCAATGATAATTGATTCCGTTTTGATATATACACAATATTTCACACAATATTTTTAATAAATACCAAATATTTTTAAGCTAGCACAAGAGTTCGATAATTATAAATAAAATAATAATGATTTTTTAATAAATTTTTTACTTGTAATCATAGCAACCATTTTATGCATGATAGTCATAGTCACCCTGCATAAAATGGTTGCTATAACTATCATGCATAAAATTTTTACACAAGTTGTAACCGTCTTTTGTGTTAAAACTAAAAAAAAAATCTTAAAAGTAACCGTTTTTTTGTATGAAAAAATAAATAAATACACATTAAAAAAAATTTTGAACGCACATGTGATATTTTACTACAATAAAAATTTATATTTGATATTTCATTACAATAAATATTTATACAAAACGGGCCGCAGGTTGGACATAGCTGCTTTATATAATGCGTGCAATTATGTAATTGTGTGACTGTTGTGTTATTCCGTGTTGCGTGCGAATTTTAGACTTTTCTGTAGTGTCCGTCTGAGTTTAAAATCTAATAAGGATTTACCTTTTTAGATTATGTAAAAAGCGGTTTTATTTTTCGGTGAAGAATAGTGGTTTTAAGTCGCTATTTATACAAATTTTTGGGACAGCTGTTATTGTAAAAAAATAATTTATTATTTTATTTTCACATGTTACTTATTAAGAAGTTTTTTAAGAATACTTATAAATTAAAAGAAATATATGCCACTTATCAAAGATTTAATAACCCGCTTTTCACAATCCACCCTATTTTCAACTATTGACCTCTCGAAAGCCTACCATCAGTTTCCAGTACATATCGATAATGTTCCCAAAACCCCTGTAACCACACCATTTGGAAATTTCGAATACATTTCAATCCTTTCGACCTAAGGAATGCAGCTCAGCCTTTACAACAAATAGAACAAAAACATGGTTCTTATTATTTTATGTAAGATGATATAGCCAGATAAGTCTTGTATCCCTTACAGTCGGGTCAAGATTATGATATAGAGTCCATGGCTGTAGGCATTAGTAGCATGCATGTACCCGATTTTATTTGAGCAGACCGGGTGATGGGCCTACGATCCTTGGCATCGTTGGCGCAGCATATAATTATATCTTGAAACTTGAAATTTTCTTCAGTCAACTGAATACTAACACAATTTATATCTGTATATATGGTTATAGGAGATAAATAACTTGACATATTGTATTCATACAAGGAATCCAATATTTATCCCACGTGTGCTACTAAATCATTGCATTATAATATTCTTCTAGCCTCGCTCTCTTGAGATTATCTAACCGGTGTAGTAGAATGTTACTTTCTTTTCACCGCATTCATTCATGCTTTGCTAGATTAGAGATTTTTTTACATATTTTGTGTGGCCGTTGGAGGGTCTATAAGACTAAAATTCGAATATAAGTTAAATATGACCGTTACACAAAATTACATAATAGTATATTATAATTATTTTTAAAAACATTAATATCAATAATATTATTATTAACACTAATATTAACAATAATTAACATTTACTATTAAACCATGAAAAAATTTGAATCTGGCACACAAAAACGCCAAAAGAAATGTCTTTTCGAAAAGGAGAAACTTCTACGTGGCGGAATCGATCAGTTTGTTAAAAGATCTGAAACTTATAGTGAATCCGTTGAAATAAAATTAGCTGATACTGAGAAATTACTACAAAGTTCATCTGCAACAGATGTTTCGCCGCAAGAAAACGATTTTAATGAAATAACTTCTTCATCAGAACAACTAAATATCATCCAGCCCGAATCAATCGTAAATACGCTAACTTTGTTTGACACTGCTAAACATGATATTATTTCTGTGACAGATCCAGTCTTGTGGGATGTACTGGATAGTAATCGTGTGAATTATTGGCTCCACGCTGGGCACAATGCGTGTGCAAACCGTGATGGAGTTTATGCAAATTCGTTAAGGAAATATGCCAATTGTAACAGAAAACTGTACGATTCAGCATTTTATTCACAATCTCACAATGGAGAAAAAATTCAAAGGCATTGGCTTTTGTATTCGCCATCATCTGGATGCGTTTTTTGTTTTGTATGTAAACTGTTTTCGATAAACAGTTCGTCTGCTCTTGCGATTACAGATTTTGACAACTGGAGTACCATAAATCGACTTGAACAACACGAAAAATCAGCTGATCACATATACGCTCTAACCATCCAATGTTCAGACTTTGAACAAATCAATTTGGGAGCACGCTGATAAGCAAAGAAATTATTGGAGAGAAGTCTTAAAGAGAGTTGTTATCACTCGCGTGGATTACCACTCAGAGGATCTTCAGAAACCTTTGGAAGTGCAGATAATAGAAACTTTTTGGGTTGTTTGGAGTACTTAGCCGAATATGATTCATTTATTGCGGGACATATTGACACATATGGAAATGCTGGACGTGGCATCACATCATACCTATCATCCACCACTTATGAAGAATTTGTGGGTCTAATGGCCAGAAAAGTCACCAAAGCTATTATTGATGAATTAAAAAGGACAAAGTACTTTTCCTTCAGTGTTGATTCTACGCCTGATATATCATACACAGATCAATTAACTTCACGGTTCACTATGTGAAAAGTAATGGCCAACCTGTTGAACGTTTTCTAAAATTTGTTCAAATTTCGTCACACACCGGTCTTCATCTCTTCGATACAATTGTTGAAACTTTTCGCGATCTTGATATTGATTTAAATGACTTCAGAGGTCAGACATACGACAATGCCAGCAATATGTCTGGACAATATTCTGGTGTACAGGTGCGTATAATTGAAATCATAAAAACGGCGTCCTATATTCCTTGTATGGTACACTCACTGAATCTGTCTGGGGTTGCAGCTGTTGACGCTTGCACTGAGGCAGTTGCATTTTTCGGATTTGTTCAGAAAATTTATGTTTTCTTGTCTGATTCGACATATAGATGGAATCTTGTCAAAGATGCTGTCAGCCGAAAAGTAATCGGAACGGATAAGTTAAAGTCTGCACTACTTCTAAAACGGTTGAGTGACACGCTGTTGCACTACGAAGTATGTACCAGCACTATAAAACCTACCAATCTGTTTTGCAAGAAATTGGCAGCAACAGTTTGCAAAAAAAGAAACGAGATCAGAAGCAACAAATTTAGCGAATTTCATGGATACGTTGGAAACAGTGTTCTTGGTGTGTTTTTGGAATACCATACTGGAACGCATAAATGATATAAGCCAGCTGTTGCAATCAGAAAAAATGGATCTGTGCACTGCAGTAGGACTACTGAAGTCATTATCAAAATTTCTAGCATCTCAGAGGAATAAGTTTGAATTTTATCAAGATAGCGCGGCAGAATTGTGCTCTGAAAAGAAATTCAAAACAAGACGGGCACGTCAACCAAAACGCAGAGCGGATGATAGCAAAGAGTCAGCTGTTGTTTTAACGGGTGAAGAGAAGTTCAAAGTTGATACCTATTATGCTATAATTGATTCACTTGTTACCGAATTGCAGCATATAAAGCAATCGACGATCGTTGTTATTTTTTATATGCGGATGATGAAAACAGCACTGCAACAAGGGAATCCTTTGAAATTGTTTGTGGAATTCTACTTTGATGATGTCACTGATGAACTCTGTGATGAGTGGATTCAGTGGAGAACTTTCTAAATGAAATGCGATCATTACCAACACAGAAAACACCACTTGAAATGTTGAAACTTTTGAATGAATTGAATCTTCAGACAGGATTTGCAAATGTGCATTTAGCTTTGCGCATTTATCTAACTTTGCCGGTTTCTAACTGCAGCGGCAAACGCTCCTTCAGTCATCTCAAACGCATTAAAAATGCTATGAGATCAACCCTGGCTCAAGAAAGATTAAGCAGCTTAACACTGATGGATATTGAATACGAAATCATCCGAAGCCTTGACTTTCAGGATATCATTGACTCTTTCTCAGCAATTAAGTCGCGTCGTCGAGATTTTTAACATTATGCACAACATAGGACGGGTAAGTGTAGCCTAGTATGCGCCCCAATTGAATGTTAATTAAAATTGAATTATATGTTTCTGCAAGCATCTAAGGGGCCTACACTATAGTTCTGAAACAGGCCTACAAAAGTTTAATCCGGCTCTGTATGCAGACATTGTTATGCTCATCCTGAAACACCAGCACACATTTTTAATCACTGCCCGGCTAAAATCAATGCACGCAGAAATAAACATGATAACGTCTTACAAACTGTTGCTGACTTTCTTACTGCACACAACTTTAATATTGATATAGAGAAAATTCCCGAAGGAATAAATTCAACTCTTAGACCTGACCTTTTGATTAAATCCTCGCGTAATAAATTCATACACATCTTGGATATCAAGGTTCCTTTCAATTCAAATGAAAATTATAAAAATGCGTGAAAGAATAATTATGAGAAATATAAAGACCTCGCAAAGGATATTGGACAAATACACAAATGTCCACACACAATACTTGCTTTGGTAATTGGCACTCTTGGCTCATGGGATAGAGCGAATGACGCAATTCTTAGAATAATTAGCCTTTCAAAATCTGAGATAAAAAGTCTAGCCAAGAAAGCTTGTACTGCTACAATTAATAGCAGTTACAGGATCTACAGAGAACACATATATAAAATTAGGATTATATCATATCTTCTATCAATGCATCTATCTTATTTATTTGTGGTTTTCATGGTTATTATAATTAAATCCTAAAATACACCCAAAAATATAAAATGATCACCAATTTATTAAATATACCAAACCAATTATTAATACTAAATATACTTTATATCAGTGCTTTTTTCTGAAGAAAAAGGTGCCGGAACGTATCTGTACTATCCTTTATATGCAAAAAATGACTCTAAAATTAGCTAACAAATAAAATAATTATGCAGGACACCAAATTTACACTTATTAGTTATTAGTAACTTATTACCGATAAATTTTATAATGTAGAAAAAATGTAAAGAAAAATGAAATCATAAATTTGTTTATAGCAAATTCCATTATAATAATAGTAATAACACATAGGAAGCATGGAGTTATGATTCACTCGCTTTGGCGTACGACTACTACTTTTAATTTGATTGTAATTGACTATTTGAAATGTCAGAAATAGAAATATGACAAAAAACCAAAACATGTCAATTTTTTAAAATCATTCAGCGAAAAAAGGTGCCGGAACGCCGTTCCGGAGCGTTCCGTCAGGAAAAAAAACACTGCTTTATATCATATATATATTTATAATATGTACTCAAAGCATTTGTTATATCTATTTGTCTTCTATGGATTAATTATTCATATGGAATAAGTAATAATTTACTACTTTTATATAACATTTTACCTTTAATATTTTATGACTATTTTTCATAAATGATACTCTAATAAAATCAACTCACCCATATTATAAATATGATTAACTACTTTTATATAATATGTTACATTTATTATTTAACCCAAAATCTTAATAATAATAATATTATATGTAACTATGAAACTGTAAGAATCCTTGTAGGGATTCCGCCTATTTGATAGTCTTTTTAGTTGTTCGTTATATTTATTATAACTCCCCCCCATTCTAACTTTAATTTAATAATAAATAGAAA
Organism: Schmidtea polychroa; assembly: GCA_959609185.1. NCBI lineage: Eukaryota > Metazoa > Platyhelminthes > Tricladida > Dugesiidae > Schmidtea > Schmidtea polychroa. The sequence continues at coordinate 320 of CAUHTR010003592.1, read as the reverse complement.
TTAGAGACAAATTATCTTTTTAAAATTGTATTTAGTACAATATTAAAGGTATATTTTGAAGTATTAGAATCTGTAGTGCCTTATTTGCACGTTCCGGGCGACCTCTTTTGCGTTTTTTCCGATTGGAATAGTTTTTGCCTCATTAGAAATGACAATAAATTTAAGTCGAACAGCTAGGCAAATTATATGTTTGCATATATAAACGAGGCAAGAACATTTTGCATTTTCCAATTTTTTTATTTGAATCCTTTCCAAAGATCACATGGCAGGTTGAGAAAATAATGCTGTGATAGTCATCAAACGATCTATAATTTGATGAC
>CAUHTR010003591.1:0-44709 GCA_959609185.1 Schmidtea polychroa | reverse complement strand
AAAAATTGAAATATGTGAAAGTTTCTTTTCATGCCAAACCAGCGTCGACTGCCATGCTGTGAAATATTGACTTTTCGTTGGCCAATAAATTTTGAGGAGAGTCTATCTCCTTAACCCTACCCTGCTCTAGAACCATGACCCTAAATTAAAATAAATTTTTAAATTTTGCCCAGTTACTATATTAATTAAGTGGGAAAATAATAATTACCTGTCATAATCCATAATTGTATTTAAACGATGTGCAATTGTTAAAACTGTACATTTTTTAAACTGACGTCGAATACTGCTTTGAATCAAATCATCGGTTTCCAAATCAACTGCCGCAGTTGCTTCATCAAGAACGAGAACCTTTGATTTTTTTAGTAAGGCCCTTGCTAAGCAAACTAATTGTTTTTGACCTACACTGTTAATAAAATAGAATTTCAAAGCTCTCGATCAATTAGCAGTGCTTACCTCAAATTTTCCCCACCTTCAGAAATCAGATATTCCAGGCCTTCACTTGCCTTTGCAATGAAAGATTTCAAGTAAGACATTTCCAATACACTCCATAATTCTCCGTCCGAGTGTTGATTAAATGGATCTAGATTCATTCTGATTGTCCCCGAAAACAAAATAGGATCCTAATTTGTAAATTACAATAACATCCCCAACAGAAAAATTCAAACCTGAGGAATAATTGTTATTTTGCTTCTCAAATCATGTAATCCCAATTTGGAGATGTCCCTATTGTCAATGATTATTGAACCTTCTGCAGGTTCAATCAATCTAAATAAAGCCAACGCCAAAGATGACTTTCCAGCACCGGTTCTTCCAACGATACCCATCTGAATAACAAGATTAAGTGATGAGCAAGATTTTCTAATTCCAATTAACCTTTTCTCCAGCATCGACAACTATATTTAAATTCCTCAAAACCAAATCAAGGCCGGGACGATATCTCACTGAATAATTTACGAATTCTACCTTTCCACTATCCGGCCAATCTGAATGCACTTTAGACTCTTCAATATTCCAAGGCGCCTTAAATGAAATATTAAATCTATAATTTAAATAAAAAAACATAGCAAAAATATATAGACAAAAAAAATATAGACTAATAATTATTTTATTATAAGAACTTTTTTCAATTTTCACCTCTGATTTCTTTTCAATTGACATTGTATTTATTTTAGATTACCAAATTTATGTTGAAATGTTTTCATTATTACGAAGAAAAAATCTTAAAATATCTATAGGCATGTAGAAAAAAATGTTTCAAATTAACATTCTAAATGATGTTTTTAGAAAACACAAAGTCAAAACTAAACATACACAATGAAAAATAATTTTCAATAGAAATAAATGAGTAATATATATATATATATATATATATATATATATATATATATATATATATATATATATATATATATATATATATTATATATATATATAAAGCTTCTTGTTGATAAATATGAAATTTTCATTTTTAAAAACTAACTTCAGAGTCTATTTCTGCATATTCTTTGATTCTTTCAACAGCAACAGTGTGCGATTCCAGATCACTAGTCATCCGAACCATATAATTCAGACCTCCTGTTATTTGTAATGCGTAGCTGATACTCAAACCAGCATATCCACTTCCAATTGTAGATCTTGTTACGACTGCGAGAACCCCAGATAATAAGATGACAAGGTTTCCTATAGATTCCAGATAAAATTGCAACCATCGATATGACACAATATTTGGGTACCACGCCATTTGATTTTCGTCAGTCATGATGTCACATTTTCCTAGATTATTATAATATATTTATCATTAATATTTTTATTTCTATTTTCTATTTATTATTATTTGAATGAAAATGAGTTGATAGTATTTAATTCCAAGCGTGTCCTAAGGCGTGACTGAAATCTTGATTCAACCCGATTCGCAACCAAGATTTTATTAAAGAAAATTCATTTCTAAATTTCTCAAATTTTTCTAATATTATATAAATAGTAAATTTTCCTTTAGCAAAATTTATTTTTACTGAATATAGTACAACAACTATTTGCAATAGATACACGTTACTATATAGTCTCAGATACAAGAAGTTTGTTATAAGAAGAAGGTTGAAACTAAATAATATATATATAAATAATATATAAATAATATATAAATAATATATAAATAATATATAAATAATATATAATAATATATATAAATAATATATATATATATATATATATCAAGGGTCATCCACCCTGCTTGAAGAAATATTATTTGATGTTTAACAGATGTTGCATAAGAAACTGAGACCCTTGTAGGTCGGGTTATGTTTAAATTAACGTTAATGGAATTAAAATTCGTATTTGCAAATCATTGTTTTTAACGGTTGTACGACAATCCGCAAAACGACAATCCGCCAAATCATTAATAGGCTGGCAACAATTCGCCAAACGACAATTCGCCAAATGATAATCCGCAAAATAGTTCAAAGCGACAATCCACCAAAGTGACAATCTGCCAAAAAGTCGATAAATTTTTGTTTTAACATACATACATTTTAAATTTATTATATTTTTAAAATTTTAATAATAAATAAGAATCAACTAGTAATTGTTTAATATAAAATTTTAATTAAATATTTAAACAATTTAACTGGCTGAGAGGTAAACAAGATTTTTTATCAAAATTTGTGATAATTTGACTGATTCAATGATAAATTTGAATGAGTTAATTCGTTTTATTATATATACTCTGAGTCTATCCGATAAGATGTTTTGACCCCCTACAAGAATACTACTCACATTCAACATGTCGCAAAGGTACTGGTATTTGATTTTAATGCTTTTATTTGAATGATTATTTAGGCGAATTTGTTGTACAAGTGCATGTGAATTAATTTTAATATGATGACCTACAAATATTTTTTTTATAAATGTCAGCGTTGGCCAATTTTTTAGTGTTAGCGGATTGTCGGAATACGGTTTTTAACACATTGTTTTTTAAACACATTTTTAAATAAAATAAACTTGATTAATACAAAAAATGAAATAAAACAATATGTTTGTGTAGTGCTTCTGACTAGCACTTTTATTAATTTAATAATTGAACTAAAAATATTAAATTAATAAAAGTGCTAGTCAGAGGCACTACAGTTTGTCCTTTCTAATTTATTATTACAATTTAAATTAGTTGTCACTGAATTATTTGTAATATTTGAAATCAGCTATTAATAAATAAAATATTTAAAAGTATATTAGTCATTTAATTTAATAACATCTTATACATACTTATATTACATACATATTTATATAAAATATCGAAAAAAACGATGAATCATTTGTAATAAAAACAGTAAAACGCCAAACAAACAAAATATGTTTCAAGGAAATTATCCTCATCATCAGTTTGTTATCATAATCTATGTCAACAGTTATATACAGAAACAATAATTACATAATAGTTATGATTAATGAGTTAATTAAATAATACAATAAATTCGTTGCTGATTGAATGTTATTTGTAGTGGATTGTCACTTAATCACCATACCTCACATAAAATTCTTTCACACTTGTTACTAAAGTTTTTATATAAAATTTTAAAATCTCTTAAATCAGTTCCCCTCTTTACACATTTTTCTATGCTCAAGAAGATGACTCACTCCTTCCTATCGCCTATCTTCCTGAACCCGTGTGCGGAAATGACAAGAAGTCCTTCCAAAGTATAGGACATTGCCCCATTACATGAAAACTTATACAATGGAACAGACACTAAACCTATTATTTCCAAAACATATTTAGTCGACACTATTTTAAACATATTGGAATTGCTTATTGATTTCACTGAAAACATAAAATCTTTAAAACCTTCCGAATATAAATAACTAAAACATGAGATATTATAGATTCGCCATCATTAAATGAATATTTATATCAAATCAAGCAATGCTAAAGAAAAGACATGAATCAAAGAGAAAGTTGTTTAAATATTCAATTTGTCAATGATCAGTTTTTTGAAATTTAGTAGTGTTATTGACATTTTTGATATATTAAAAATGCCGATTCCAATTTAAGCAACCATTTTATTTTCAATGGTTTATTCAGGAATTATATTTTTAATTTTTTTATTATATTTATTAACTAAAATGAAATTACAGTAAATAATAAAATTACTTATGAAGTCATCAGAAACTTTATATGCTCTAATTGATGAAGCTCCAACAATACTCTCTTGGAAATGCGAATAAATCGGCGACCTCTTAATTGAGTCAATTCTTTTCAGCTGTCGACTGGTAAAAATGTAGAATCTTTGTGCCATATAATACATGGCAATCAGGGGGACTAGAGCCAATAAAAAGTATGGCGAAGAAATACTGATGACAAAAATTGACCCAATGACTCCTGATGCCGTCATTAACCAGATTCTGATTGTTGTAGGAATGCTCACATCCACCGTGTCAATATCTTTACCGATTCTTCAATTATGTAAAAGCGTCTTATCTAAATAATTAAAACAAACCAACCTATTCAATATTCTTCCAAGAGGAGTTGTATCAAAAAATGAACTCGGCGCTCGTAAAATATTTTTCAATAATAAATTGTGCAATGATTTCGATGCCAAAAATGTTCCATAAGCGAGTGCAAAATTTTCAATAAGAATAAATAAAGCTAAATATAATAATTATCTATCTTTTAGCTTGAATAAAAAAATTTATTCAAATGGGTGGATTAAATCGACTCAATTTTATATTTAATTTTTGCAGTGTATAATTAAGAAGTAACGAGACCCATCTGTGTTCGTAGGATTTTTATTAATTGAAATCTAAGAAGTACTAGTATTCACTTTTTATACTGTCTTACTTCGGGCATAAATATAAAGAAATAGTCAGGAAAAGTATTGACCAAAGTCTGGGTCAATATTATTGCGCTAAAACTATCGGTAATCTCTCTCATCTTTCGCCTTATCACCTATAGCAGGCTGTTGGTGCAAATTAGGACCAGCGTTGATTGCTTAGTAATAACTCTTTAAGACTGTTTAAATAACCGATTTTCCTTCGTGTAGCCAGCAACTGAGGATTCGAATACTATTTTATTTAGTTTGAAAAAATTTATATTATTCAATAATAAAGTTTTTAGAACATATTGTTTATTTATTCATTTAACAACCTAACGCGCATTTTAATTAATTGGAGTCAGATTTTAACTGTGATAGTCGTATCACACTATCCGAACCTAACATATTGATTATTAAGTATGTTTGTTCTGTCTTGTCTATTAGAAATTTGAAGATTTCTAGAGTCTCTTTTAATAAACATTCTGTGACGGGGCAGCTGAGGTGAATGTATATAAGATGTATAACTTTAGAACAAAACAAATTTTATTTTACTTAACAATTGGATAAAAGTAAAATGTCACCGATCTCTTGGGACAGAATCTTTGTAAATGATCTTCACAAATGGTCTTAGTAAAGAAAAAAAAGCTTCTGTGCACAAAATTATAATTTCTTAATTTTTGGTTGGTTTTTTTATTTAGTTTTCTATTTACTATAGAGAATTGATTTTTTAATTTGAAAATAGTTATTTTTTAATAATTATAATAATTTCCAAAATTATAAAATTAAAAAAAAGATAAAAATAATAATCACAAAAAATAATAAAAAATGAATTATTTATAACAAATCTTCTTTTATGGATGCAGTTGGTTTCTTTGAAGTTATTTCAATAACTTACAACAAGACTTAGAATATGAAAAGGATAATGAATGAAACTTGCTATAGAAACATTGTTCTTGAATAAGATTTCGCACACCCTTTATTTCTACTGTAATCATTGAACAAACTTCAACTATTTCTAACAATGAATTTATGTAAAATTTCTTCAATAAAGAAATTTGATTATAATGGTTTTTACAAATATTTTTTTATTGAAGAATGGGGGTCTCGCAAAAAAAATTCAACTAAATACAAAACAAATTGTGTGATTCGAGATTCCCTAGGATCTCAGTAGTGCGCATACATATCTAAATTTTTATAGTAATTACTATTAACAAATTATTTCCTAGATTTTTTATCAAATTTTGGAAATTTTTTTTAATATGGTGAAAATGATTTTTTAACAATAATTTAACAACAATTATTAATAATGAACAATTAAAACTCACAATTTTTTTTGTTTTCCCCAAAAGGAAAGTGTTCTTCAAGAAATGTTTCTTAAAGTTCATTTAAAAATATAATTTCTTAAAAATGGATGTATCTTTTTTAGAAGTTGCATATTATCGCGTATTGTTTTATTTTAGATATTGCACGCACCGTATTTGTATGTTTCATTAATTTTTTCTACCCTTTCTTGAAATCTCTAATAAATTGGTAAGTTCAACTGCTAATGAATTTTCAACACACAGACGAGTTTATATGTTTCTTTTAATATAATATTTTGAGTTTTAGAATTTTAAATCTCAATTCTTTTCATTACAATAATCAATAAGTTTTTGACAAGTATAAAATAATTTTTATACTGCATTTATTAATTTAAATATATTTTTAAAGAAAATTACAATAGTTTTATAAATTAAATTGTGAAAATATTGTTCATTTAATTACTAACCTTGACCAGCTCCTAAACTGCCATATATTCCCAAATAAAATCCTTGACTGTTAGGGTTTTGAGTTCCATTAGTACTACCAGTTTCTGTCCAATAACTCAAGAACATGTTTGCTCCAACAGAACAACACATATAAAGTGCATATGAAAATACAACAATAAATGAAAACAAATATGTTGATGATCGAACATATGACAAAAATACAGAGAATTTGACCTAAATTTTTAATCATTCATTAAAATCAAAAACAACACATACTCCTCCAATTTCTGCTACTTCTTCTTCAATGAGCGTTTTCTTTTTAGCCTTCTTTAATTCTGCTTCAGCTTCCTCAGCTATAACACTTCGACTTTTAGATAGCCGAACACTTGATTGTCGTTTGTGACTTCTCCTTGAATCAGTCAAAGGATTACTGCTATGATGAGATCTCTGATATTCGGATTCACTGTCAATATTGGATGACAACCTTGATATTGTTTGTTTCAGTTCTTTCTTAAGTTCTTTTGCTAAAATATTATTTAAAAGACAAATATTAAAAAAATTTACATTCATCTTCACTGTCTTCTTCAACCCTTTCTTCTTCGTCTTGTTCAAGATAAGTTCTTATGAATTCAGCGAAAGGACCGTTATTTTTTAAAAGTTCTGTGAAAGTGCCACTTTCACTTATGCTTTCATCTTTCATGACAAATATTTTATCAACCTTCGGTAAATATGTCAGTCCATGGGTAACTAAAATACGAGTTTTACTAGACAGTAATCCACTTGGCCCGATGACCTTGTAAATAAGTATATTTAAAATAATATTTAAAATAATTGTCAAAACATTTAAATAATTTATTTTAGGATATTTTTTGTTTGATAAAATTTTGGTATAGCATTTATTATGTGTTGGTCAACCATTCTTAGTTTATTTATTAGACTCGATTGAGGATTATGTAAAATATATTTTAAATTAACCTTATTGAATAATATTTTCAATGGTTTAAAAAATTTTTAAAAACTAATAAATTTTTTCCTAAAATTGAAATGAAAGAAAGTTGTATTTAGATCAAGATTTGGTAAGATTAGGTATTTTGTTCAAACCTTTTTTTGTTGCCATTAAATAAATTAAAAATTATAGAATTTACAAAACGGGTTACTTTCAACATAAAAATAAATTTAATATTTAAATGGTAAAAAATAATAATCGTAGAACATGGAATTAAATTTTATTTCCAAACATTTAAGTTCATTTTTTAATTATGAATAAAAATATATAAAGCAATAAAAATAATAATACAAAAAATTTAAAATGATAAGCATGCATATATTTATTTATTTTATAAATTATAAATGACCTGTTTAATCTTTGACTAAACTGACACTTGAATGACATTGTCATTTCTTTTAAAACTGGCTTTCTTTCGTGATTTTTGCAATTACATAATTGAATTAACCAGCAACCAAAATTTGTTCAAAAACAAAACAATTAAAAAGGCAACCTTTTGTTTTTGCTAAAACATCTCGTTTCACTAATTCAAAATTAATTATCTTTATTGGTTTTTGAGACGCCTAATCTCATTATCCTCTTATTTTCCACCCGGGTTTCCCACATGTTTTGTGTTTTCTATATTGCTAATAAATTATTTATTTATTTTTAATTAATTTCTATTTTTCGAATCTTTTTCTGGAACATCAGTCTGTTGGTAAATATTAATAAAAAAATATTTATTCAAATTAATAAAAATTATTTTCATTATTGTAAACCAGGGGTCTCTAACACGTGGCCCTCGAGAGGGTCCAATGCGGCCCGTGAAGACTTTAAATTTTAAAGATTTTAAAATGCTTGAACCACAGTTCCAACTTTTTTCAACACAATTTGCTGTTGATGATTAAATCCGTGGCAGAGGAAATTCAGATGGAATTAGTGGAGCTTCAGTGTGATTCTATTTTAAAACAAAAGTACTCTGATGTTGGAATTCTTGAGTTTTATTCATATCACCAACAAAAAAGATTTCCAAGCTTGCATTCTCAGGCAGTAAAGATTATTGCAATGTATGGAAGCACCTATCGTTGTGAACAATTTTTTTCATTGATGAAATTCAACAAATCTTCAACAAGAACAAAGTTAAGTGACGAACATTTACAAGCAACACTAAGACGGGCCACATCTCAAAAGATTGTTCCTAATATTGATTCTCTTGTGGTGGCTAAACGTTGCTAACTAAGTAGCCAGAAATAAAAATAATATATTTGACGCTTTGTTTTTCTTTATTTAAATAACTTTGTGTTATATTTTTATGTTAATAATAATGTTTTTTTTCCTATTTCTAATAAGTTGCAATTATGATACATTCTGGAGTATTTATTTTCAAAAAAAATTATGTTGCGGCCAGCCGACTCATGATACTAGTCTAATGCGGCCCGCAGGCCAGTTTGAGTTTGAGACCCCTGTTGTAAACCTCGTTATAGAAACAATAACAATGATTTTTTATTGTTTTCTATATCCTTGAAATTAAAAAATGGTAAAATTTTTACCTTTTCTCTCCCTACTTTGATCCTGGATTGAACCGAAGAAAAAATTGTCATCTTAGTCATAACAAATCTTTTATTAATAAATTAAATAAATAAAAATTTTCGACATAATTGCGTTAAGTATTTTCGAAGATACAAAAATATCTATCTTACTACTGAATATTGAGAATAGTAATGATCATGTTTTAAAAAAGATTTTTTAATGTTTTTTAAAAGATTTTAAAAATAATTTTTTTATATTTAGCTCAGATGAAAAATTTAACAACCAATATTGTATAAAACCAAAAAAATATTATATAATATATCAAGTGAGAAAAAGGCTATAGCCATCCAGCCAAAATAGATGAAGCTGAATAAAGGTTACCAAACCTTCGTTAATAAAATTATTCAACACGTTTACAGAAATGAGAATGCAAATATATCTGTTTCAAAATTACAGTATGAAATATTTATATTTTGCAACATAAATATTTTTTAAATTAAAACATTATTATTAGCCACATAGCTTTTGGAGTTAATTGTTAATTCTGCCAAGGAAATATATTACCCTATTCACTTGAAGTTTATTTTATGTCGGAAGTCTGACATTTTGTCTAAAAAACAATATAAGGTTTATTTGTGACACCCAATGAGGATCCCAATGCTAGACTAGTTTCGAACTTTTGGCTCTCATCAGTATTTTGCTGGAGACGCGAAGTACAAGAGTGTTAAATCAACTTCATTGCATACTTTACCTAGTCTACGATTGGGACCTGCACTGGGTATCACAGACAAAACTACGTATTGTTTAATTATCTATTATAGTTCTTTGCATTCGAAAATATTAATTTATCAGTGTTCTTAAACAAACAATAAATAACACTTGAATTTTAAATCTGGTCAAGCTAATATGTGTTTGTCCTTTTCTTTAATTAGGAAGAGATTGACACCTTTTACCTGAACTAGGCCTCACGATGGTAGGATTTTGTTTATTTTAAAACAATAATAGATTATGGATAAAAGATTTAGAGATAGTGGACATGGTGTATTATATGTCTCGTGTCACTGACAGCAAATTATCTCTTTAGTTATGTACCTCTGTTTCAATGGATACTTCCTCACTGTTTACTTAACTGCTTTATATTGCAAAATTCATTATGAAGATTTTCTCATATGCTAATTACTAGCAGAGCTTGTTAGAGACACTTGGAGGCCCAGGTCTGACATCGTATGTGGCCCCTAAATATTTTGTTTTGTCTTTTGCTAGCACCACTTCCATAGGTCGTCTCATGTTTTAATTACCGCCCTAGTTTATTTATCTTTATTTATTATCAATAATCAAAGCTAAACAAAAAAAATTACCCGTTTTCCCAATTATAGAGTTCAATTATTAAAAATATTAAAACACTAACAACACTTTTAACTTTAAACTTTTAACATTATAATTTAATTATAATTAAACTTTTAGCTACTAATAAACTTTTATATAATAATTTGAACTCATGTAATAGCTCAAAGCCTAATATTCTGTAATAATTTTTTCTCTTAAGATTTTGAAATCATATCGGCAGTTATTTGTGCATGTGCAGTAAAAAATGAAAATCTGAGGAAAAGTGAAAATTACACCAAAAATAAGGTGTTCTATAGTTAAATTAGATTTTATCTTAAGAAAACGTTTTTTGCCATAAGCAAAAGTGCAAAATAAACTCGTTGATCGTTTGGTGTAGTATCAAAATAGTGCTGTTTGGGGGCCCACTAAATTAAGAGGCCCATGTCAAAAGACCCTCCTGACCCTCCCTCTTCCGGGGCCTGATTACTAGTAAAATCATTTATCTTTCTCAAATTTGATCTGTCTTCATTTGACATTTTCTTTTTCTTCATATTTTTGACTTTAGATTAATGTTTTAAATTTAACACGAATTTTTAGCATTGCTTTTCTCGGTAGTGTTAAAGACGCCCAAGTTGATTCATGAGCATAACACTGTGAAAGATCATTTAAATCATTTATTAAAACTATTAATCTAGTAAAACAACCAACACAAAATCTAGCTATTCTGACAAATATTTTTACTGTTACAGAATATTAGATAACTTTATAGTTTTATTTGCACCAGATTTCTTCAAAAAATTGTTTTTGTAAATTATACCTTATATTTTGTTTAATACTAAATTTATGATGCTAAAATGTTTGAACTAAATTTTTGTTTGAAATTCAATAAATGAAACCTGATCAAATATATGCTTTCCAACGTGAGAATCTACAGCTGACAAAGGGTCATCAAGTAAATATACAGAACAATCTTGGTAAACGGCCCTTGCTAAACTTATTCTTTGTTTCTGACCTCCCGACAGATTTATTCCCTATCATTCAATATTAAACCGAAGTAAGTTTGTCAAAAATTTACTTTTTCTCCTATTTCTGTTTGATCACCAGCAGGAAGAACTTTAAGATCTTCTGTCAAAGCACAAGCCTCAATAACTCTATTGTATTTGTGATTTATCAATGGTTTGCTAAATAAAATATTATCTTGAAGAGATGTATTTCGACACCAAGCTTGTTGAGGAATATAGCCAATTGATCCCTTAATTTTTTTGGTTTTTTTTAAATCTAATAGTTTTACAAAAATTCTAAGTTACCCTGCACATGACTCTGCCTGAAACTTTATACAATTCTCCAATTAATGCACTGATTAGGGAGGTTTTTCCACTTCCTACAGTACCAACTACTGCTACTAGACTTCCTTCAGGTACTTCCATATTTATACTTAATGCAACATTAATATTTTAACATATCTTTCATTAAAACAAACTTATTTAAAACTGGAGCTTCATATTTACCCCAACTAAATGTTCCATCAACTATTTTCACTGGTTTTTCTTAATAATGCTAATATAATGAGATAAACAATAAAAAAAGTTTACCGTCCGGTGGAGAAACTTCAACGTTTTCAGTATCCAGTTCATCTCCAACTAGAAATTTATTTATTCTTATTAATGAAACATAAGCCTGTATGCCATATACAATTACACCTGGCAACATAGACATCGGGAAACTAAGAATATTAAATAGAGATAAAGATACAAAAGCCTTGTTAGCAGTCAAAACATGATTAGGACTGGATAAGGTGAATGCAGTAAAAGTACAAAGGGCGACCTAAAAGGGGAAATCATTTGGTAAATAAATTAAATACGTAATTGTTACTAACTAAAAACGGTGCACAAAACCAAGTTACTGCACTAACTGCATTTAAATAAGTTGCAGAACGAAGTATCCTACATTCATCATTTCTAATCTTTTGAATGTTCTCCTCAAAAGATTGTTCCCATGCATATAACTTTAGAATTTTGATTCCACTAAGTATTTCATTCATTAGTTTAATTCGATTATCTTTCATTTTCATTTGCTTAGACTATTATTTATATTATTATTATTATTATTATTATTATTATTAATAATAATAATAATAATAATAATAATAATAATAATAATAATAATAATAATAATAATAATAATAATAATAATAATAATAATAATAATAATAATAATAATAATAATAATAATAATAATAATAATAATAATAATAATAATAATAATTTTACTTGAAGTTTTTTTACTCGAGATCCTATTATTCCATTAACAGGAATTAAACAGATCATTAAAGCCACACCTGCTAAAACTGAAGGTCCCAATTCTTGCCAAAGAAAGTAAATGGCTATCACAATTGTTATCGGAGCAGTCCATAAAATGTGTAAAAAACTTGGTACATCTTGTAATTTTTGTGAATCAACTGACATAAGGTTGACTATTTCCCCTACTGTAGTTTCTTTGCGACTGGTTGAGGAAAGTCTTAAGGCCTAATAATAAAAATAATATAATTAATATTCATGCATATAGAAATAGGTGGCAATTAAAAATATAAATAAATACCAAATAATTTTAAAAGGATGGTGTGACTCTTAGGAAGCAAAAATGCAAACATACAAACTAATAAATAAATTAATTAAAAGTTATTTATCTCATGAATCATTGAGAAATAACAAGTCAAAAGTCCTTAGTTTGACGGAACTGCAATTAAGTCTGTTAGAATAAGATAGCTTCCTAGATTGTCACTGTTTCTTTGGAGACTCGAAGCGTAAGAAATCTGACGAGGTGATTGATGCAGATTCTCACTATATTAACTAATATAATTTCTGAGTAATTTGTCATTACTGTCGAACACAAAGGTGAACATAGGATTTAAGAACCTAGAAGAAGAGAATTAAGCCAATTACTCCAGTCTCGAAATAAATAATACAGATTAGATTTACGAGTGGCTGTCAAAGTAAAGAAAATACTCCTGTTTCAAGTGGTCTTTCCTAGAATAAGCTACACTATCGGATAATATTTTGATGTTAATATTACTTATTGAATTGACTATTAAAATTTATTTGCTAAAAATAAAACTCAGGTGAAAAATCAGATTGTAATTCTTTCCCTACCAACATTTAGTAAATCCAACAAAATGAATACAAAAATAATAAATATGTTAACAATATTTTATGTTCCAACTGTTTCATTGAACTGCAGTTGGTTAAGGGGTAAATAACTGTTTATCAATGCCACAGCATAAGAAAGATAATCCCAACTTCCCTAAAATCTCCTAATCACATTTTGCAACATTTCAGGTAGAGCACCTTTTTCAAATTTTCATTAAAACTCAAATGTCGCAATTGTATTTTTTGTGTTTCCGATCCAACTTCAAACAGTTCTCCAACAAATTTCATTTAAGCCACATAGTTTAATTATTTTGCAGTCTTGAACCATAACGGAAAAAGAAAGTTTCCCTGTAGCAACTGTATATATATTTACTGCCTCCAGTTTTCTGTGGATTTTATAGAAACAAATGAAAGAAAAATAATTAAAAGTTCATAGAAGTATTTAATAAACAAAAGTATTAAAATGCGAATTTGTTTCCATTCAAGATCCCATCCATCAAAGCCTAACCAGTTCTGAGAGTCTTTTAATCTCTCAAAGTCTTCCTTGAAGAATTCCGCTTTCTTCAATTTTATTAACGTCAAAATGCAATTTCAGCATCCTCGATGAACTGAAATTTTGATTCTTTTAAATGCTCCATGAATAGTTAAAGCAAGGAAGAATTCCTAAGGAACAAAGCGGGAATGTATGGATATCTGGTAAAGATTTTCTAACGGAATTCATTTAGGACAACTTCAGTGGCGGATCGTCCATATAAGCAATGCAAGCATTGCTTGCACTTCAATTTTGAAAAATTTTATATTTTAATTTTTAATATCTTTTAAAAAGGACTTTCGGCTAATAAAGACAATTGTTATGATATAGCAATTAAAGAATTTTGTAGAAAAACAAGAAGAATTGAGTTTTTATATAAGTAAAATATATTTTTTGAATTTTTTTTTATTGCTTTCACAAATATTTTGAGTACGAGCCGCCACTGGACAACTTATAAATTGAAAATTTTAAGACACCCCTAAGAAAATGTATTGTGGGAAGACTTGTCTGCAGCATGCGCTAATCTCAAAGATATGTCTGCAAGACAAAATAAATGTTTAACCTGAACTCCGAATTTACCTCATATATGCATACTTGTCAATCAACGCTTCGTATTAAGCTACTTAATAAAGCATTTACCACTATAATATTTATTTTAAAAATAATAATTAAACTTTTCTGTAAATAATTCCAATAACTGCTGTCCTTGATCTCATCCCAGTGACGTAACAGCCATGATAATATTGTTGAAAGATTACAGATCGGATCATTGATATCAAGAAAAGACATACAGCTAATAAAAATCCATGCCAAACGTAATCATTCGGATCTTCGATAAATGAAATAAAAAGCCTAGAAATAATAATTTCATTATATATTTGTAGAAGAATTAAATATTTAATTAATTAATCACCCTAAAATTTGAGGCTGAGCAAAGGTTAATAGGTCATATGCAACTTTAAAGATTCCGGCTAGCATATATGGATATCCAATTGTATGAAATAGTGCTCGTAAAAATGACGGAGATTTTTTCTTTTGTTCTTTATTCTCGTTTTCGTTTTGAACAAACTCTAATTTCGTTTCCTCCTCTTCAGATTTTAAAGGTTTGTAATTACTGGTGAATTCATTTTGTTTTTCTAGTTTCTTGCGGCTAAATATTTTCCTTAATTTACATTTTATCAATATATTAATAGAAATTACTATTTTGTTTGTTTGACTCTTTCATTTTCCCGGTTCCAGTGAAATTCCATACTGGTCACTATTTTCTTGCAGGTATCATTTTCACGTAATGCAAACAGGTCTTTGAACGTCAGGGGTTGCCGATAACCTTTAATAACGAGTCTGCCATTATAAGATGTAAAAAAATGAAAATATATTTCAAATTCAAACCCCGATAGCCAAGTAAATGTCAGTTTTGATAGAAATGAGACTCTGTTTTCTGGACAGGGTACCTAAATTTATTATTATACTTATTTTGAGTAAATAATAAAATTATTTATTAGTTTTTAACTGTTGGTTTCAGCAGGTTAAACGTGATTACTGTTGTGTATTCTATTCAAGTATTTCACAACTTTGAGTTATCAAGAAAATTAATCTTTTGAGGCGTTCAAGGAAAGTGATAAGTATAATTTCACATTTACTCCAGTTAATACTCCAGTTAACGGTTCCGTTAAATCGCCAGCAAATCTCATATATATATATATATATATATATATATATATATATATATATATATATATATATATATATATATATATATATATATATATATATATATATATATATATATATATATATATATATATATTTACGGAAACAGACAATATACAGCAAAGCGGTTTCAGATAAACGATAAAGTGTGGGTAAAACCTTCTCATGGACCAGAGAATAGATCAGGAAGGTATTGTCTTCCTATAAAGTACTGGTAGATTTTGGATCGGTGACAATGACATGGCATATAGCAGATAGAAGTCGGAGAAATGAAGATTCACAAGAATATTGGGGAATGCAAATAGTAAGGAATGATATTTTGTTTAAATAAGATAATCTAATTGAAAAATTAAAATTTAAAAAAGCATGATTTATTTATTTAAATTATAGATATCATCGTACAGAAATTTAACTTAGCGGAAAAATACTTTGAAATAATCATAAAAACGTTAGCAGTTTTAATTCTTATACCTTCTTGTTCGAGTGAATCTCGTTTCCTTATGTCTCTTTGCCTTAGGATTATTTTACCCAAATCTATATAAATAAATATACTTTTGTTAATATTTATTTATATATATATATTTTAATTTCAACCATTAAAAACTTTCTATGATAAAAATTGGTTTACTCACTGTCATGATTTATGTTGAACATGACCTTGAAATTTTTCAGTTTGGTACTTGCAAAAGTTCATTCAAAAACACTTTTGAGTTGGCCGATTTCGAAAATTTATCCATTTGCATAAAAAGAAATTATCCCAAAATTTCAAATAATTGAATTAGAGCTGTTGAAACTGTTTCTCAAATCCGTATAACTTTAGACTGGGAGGATGATGATTTTCAAAAGAAGTTTTATGATTATAATAGATTCTTTGGTCTTTTTAAAAAATATGTTTCAATATTCACATTTCTTGTGAAATCATTTTTTGTTTGAATGCTCTTTTTTAATTATTGTTAATAATTTGAAAATTTAAAATTGTGATTTATAATAAAAATTTAAGTCTTAATATCTATTAAACATTAAACAAACTGGCAATGATTTTATGATTAAAAAATCATTTAAATATTAAATCTATAACAACTAGATATTTTCAATCCTACGTGATAATGACCAAAATATTGTCGAAATATATCGTGAAACGTATGTTTGAGTGGCGCTTTCTAATAAAATGAAAAACTTGGAACTTATAAGCAAGTCTATCTGGCTATAGATAAAAAGTTAAATCTCTTTACTCTTTAAAAAAATCAAAATGATGAAGGGATCTCAAAACTTGTGTGAGAAAAATTGTTTTATTAAAGGTTTTATGTTATTCAAACATCATAAACCTTTACCAAATGTTGATATCAAATAAACTTATTGATATAGTTATGAAATCCATCAAAACGAATTGCAATTAAATCCTCAAAGATTTTGATTTTTCTTTAGACTTATTTCAGAATATCAAAATTTTAGTCGGTTTCATTTATCTTGGAATCTAAATATTTTGAGTGAGTATGATACCATTACATATGCACAGCTTTTAGCAGAAAAGCCACAATTCTCAAAAAACGACTGACGTAATGTCACTGGGATGCGAGTTCCTATAGATTTTCAGTACTGGTTCTTCGCTGAAGGGGATAACTTCTGTTTTTGATTAATAATATTTATTACGACGAAAGGAAATTTGGCTAAAGGCGAAAAAGTTAATACATTTTAGGACCAGTGCCGTTTATGCCAAGTGAATTGTTCAAAATAACACTAGATTCGACATATCAATATTTCTTAAATTAACCCACTTTCCTTGATCGGATCGATCTGAAATTTTTATAACATGCAGTGTTCTAGACAACGAATCTATTTGCAAAATTCCAGCTTAAACTGGTCACGGAAAGTAGGTTAATTTGGCTTCACAAAATTTGCGTGGCACATACAAACATACATCAGCGAAGTTAATATAGAGAGAGTAAAAAAGAGTACCGCGCTATTTGAGTGCTGTCTGTATATTTTTTTAGAAAATCTCATCGAAGTACTCAAATAGTATTTTTAATTTATGAATCAAAATGAAATTGAGATTTTAAATATTTCATTGAATAATAATTTAATTTTTATTTAACTAATTGGTTCTCGTGACACTTTAAAACTTATCGTTTTATAGTCAAATTATTATTAATATTTTGAAGTAGACGTAGAGATAACGTCCTAAACGTGCACGCAAAGTAATTAAAGTTCAAATAAAATTTGAGTATTTTGAAAATTCATAAAGTTTTAGGTACATTTTTTGTCAAAAAGGGAGTGATATGTTGGTAAATTCATTTGATTGAATTGTTTTTGGATTTAAATTAATTTAATAAAAAAATTTAAAAATTAAAAATAAAATATTGTATTTTTAAACATTTCATTTTTCACTTTATCTGTTGCAATTGTTATAATAGTCGTATATTTTTAATATGAAATTGTTCTACAAAAGATTGAGTTTTGCATTCTTAATGAAGTATATAGAACAAGGCTTTTAAAACTTTTTTACTTGGCGACCCCTTTAACGCGAGTAAATATTTTTGCGACGCTGGGTATAGAGGTAAGAGTAGGAATACGAATTAAAACATTTGCTGATATTAGATCAAAAACATCATTTATTCGAAAATATTTTTTGGTATACAAAAGAACAAAATTTTACCATGTTGATTATGAACTAAGGCATTAATTTGGACTGTGCAAGTGATGGAGAGAGCAGAATGCATGGATTAAACAATGAGAAACGTATTCAGTCGCATTTGGCGAGTTATCGTAAACTGAAAGACTTATTATATGTAAAGTGTTGCCAAACTATAGGTTTAAATCAATATTGGGTCATTCCACGACCATATTTGTTTTGTTTTGCTAAATTTTTAGCGACCCCAAAAATTAGGCACACGACCCGTACTTTTAGAAGCCCTGGTATATTGTATACTTAACAAAATAAAATTACATCAATGCATTTTTAATAAATACATTTGAAAATGCAAATTCTTTATAAAAAACACTATTTAAATTAAATAATCACGAACGATATGATGTAAGATATTACATAATAATACCAACAAATAACATAAATGTTGTTAATCGTGAATCCAACAAAACATGACCCTGTAACCTGCTCCGAGACATATTTATCAGTCAAATTATTGAGAAGTACCAAAAACAAACTCTAGATAAAATTATCGAAGACAGGTAAGGAAAAGTTTATTTTCTGTTGTTAGGTATTCAGGCTAAAAGATATGAAAATTCAGAAAATTTAAATAAATCACATTTTTTCCCAAGACAGATAAATGAACAATTTCTAGAGCGTAACATAAAAGGTGATAAAATATATTGTTTATATACAAATATATACAAAATAAAACGGAAGCACAATAATCAATGAAAACACAAAATAACAAAAGTGCAAAAATTAATTAAAAATTTATAAAAGGTGAAAATTAATATTGATTGGGGGAAATATGTATGGTTCAACATCAAATCATGAGACAAATACAAAAACAATAATAAAAATTTAGTTAGGGGTCTATAGAGAAAGTTATAATAAAATAACAAACTAATTAAAAATTAATTAATCTCTAATAAAAACCCCGAGCTGACAGGAAACCAGAGTCAACGGAGCACCAGAACGATAAGGAAATCCCGGAATGCACTGAGACCTGACTAATTAGACAATCATTATATGAAGTAGAAGTGAACTCAACCGAACGCTGGTAAGGAGTGGGCAAGTAAAATGAGGAGGATTCTAATAATCCCCCAGAAGATTGAATATAACTTTTACGCAATTTTAAATAAATGCCTTAAATCCCCAAAAGAATTAAAATAATGTTTACCAAATATTAGATAAACACCTTTCAGAAAAGTATAAAAGGAAAAGCTGGAAAGAGATGAGCCACCATTTGGTCGAAGAAAACGATATGGTAGAATTTGAATGATGTTGTTCTGTGTCGGGTTTTAGTTATTTGTTTGGAAAAGGACAAGAGGAGTCAGAGATAACTGACTTTAATAAATCCCAGTCCAACATTTGTATTACAAAAATCCCAAGACCAAAGGACAACAGCTGTCAACGAATAAATTGCAAATTAGTACATCAAAGCCAAATATTCACGAAACAAGTAAGTTTATGAGATTTATGAGGATTGAAAGGAAAATATTATTTAAAATGACTTAAATCTATCTGGGCATAAAGAAATATTTTAAACTATTTTAATTGAAAATATCATTTTTCTGACAACAAAATTATATACCTTTAAAAATATACAGTTTAAAATAAGTCAAATACAGTAAATCTCAAATAAATATTATAGTACAGAAATAAAGTTTTATCTTTGACTTCTTATATCGGGAGCGTTCGGATGCATAGCACACATTATGTACTTGTTTATAAAAAATAGGCACGGACGCGTCGGTGTTAAATGTTCTACTTGTATTGGTATTGCTGTAACTAACACTTCTTTAGTACGCTAGTTAAGACAACACACATATAGTTTAAAATTTACACAAATTCGCCACTGTTACTAGCTGAACTGCATGCCACTTAACATTTGCTTTAAAAATGCCAATATTCATAAAGACTAACAAAAATACTATGAAATTTAAATGTGAAAAGCTGAAAGATGAGAAAGTAAAAAGCTTACTTTTTTTATTGGACACACGCACATATATCTAGCACGCCTGAAATGGTGTTTTTCATATACCCGATTCATCATTTGCAGCCGCTAATCATTGTCACAAATATTCAGGCAGGGAAGCTACTAGAATCACATTTATAGAAACTTTCAATTTCATTACCCTGTGGTCAATTTACAGTCAAATCAAACGTGAACAATAATTTCATACAAAAAATATTATATTATTAGCGGCAAAGTCCTAAAAGTCATAAATTGTCATCCAAGATTTTGCCAAATCCGTTTTACAAAGATATCTTAACTTGGATTGAAATGTCTTTTAGATTATCATTACAAAATACATCGTAAATTAGAACTTCGATTTTGTTTTTGAGCGTTTCTGACATCTTTTTATAATCGATTATAAATACTTTTCTGCTTCATCAACCGGTTCAGTCATTCATTAATCTGTTTTAATTAATAAATCTTCATCAGTTTCTTCTATTTCAGAAAATACAGCTTTAAGTGCAATTTCTTCAGGTTTTACTCGGCTACTGCTCAAATGTCATCATTAGTTTGAATTTAATCGTCTTCGTTTTCTGAGTATTCAATTAAAACTTTCATATCAATATTTATTTGATTGTTATCGTTTTCCAATTCTAATTGTTGTGACTTTTCACATTTTACAATTAAATCCCGTAAATAAGATTCATATTTGATCATATAATCATTATATTCTGCAAGAAATTCCTTTATAACTAATTCCATTAAACAATTTTTGATGTAATCGAATAACTAATTCCAAGATTCAAAACTTTTATTAATTCAACACAATATGAAAATTACATCAAAATCACCTTAAAGAAACAAAAATTCGAATACTAAAAAAATAATTCCAGAAAAGTCTAATAAATTTTTGAAGAATAGAAAATTAATTTCGATAACCCTCGCGTCTGTGTGCGTACACTGCACCCCAACAACTACAGAACCAAACAGTCATTGTTAAAGAAAAAAGAGTTGTAGTAGAAATCTTTATTTAAATTACAAAATTATGTCATGAACATAAATAATAAATTAGAACAAAGGTATAAAGACAAATAATTGTTCTAAATAATCTAATAATAATAGTAATATCTAACTTAAATGTTTTATAAATAAAATGTAATACTGGTAAATAATTTAATATTAATTTAATGCAAAATTAAACAGATTAGGAAACTAGTAGGAACAAATAAGCTCATTCAAATTTATTAGAAAGTTTATGTTCACACTGAGATGTTATTAGGATGCTGTGCATATAATACATTATGTTTCGTAAGATGGGAGTAAAGCTTTTAGGCGTCGATTAAGTTGAACTTGTTTTGACTTGGATGCCTCTGGATTTCTGAAACCGGATTGGTAACATATAATCATTAACTCAAAACTATCCTGCTTCTTCCAGAAAACCAAGCTTTTATAAAATGATTGACCAGCTGGTAGACGTACGGAAATGCTCAAGTCCAAACCTCCAATGATTTATTTTATATGGGTTGGTATGGTAATTGAGAATCTAACTCTACGTGGTTTTGATCAAAGGAATAACTCAAAACAAGTAACTTTTATTAATATTACACTTTACAATCGTATTCTGTCAATATAAGTGAAATTAATTTACTTGATCTAGCAACAGATAACCTTATAAGAGACCGCCTCAAGTATGTTGACTAAAAGAATCTGATATTACTTAAAAAACTTTTTCTTTTAATCTTTTGTTTTCTTTGCTACCTTAATCGCTGCTTCTTGACTTCTTTCACTTTATTGTTTTGTCATCGACCAGAATGGCTATTTGTTTAAGTCGAGGGATTTTCAATTTTTTAATTAATTTTGCTACTTCAATTATTATTTTTTGAATTTTAGTTCATTGAGGTTTCTAGTATTTTGCACACAGATTTCTGTGCATTTAAAGTTTATTTAATATTAAAATAGAAAACTCCAATAATTGGTACGGGACAGATTTTCGTCCACACGATCGCGCATATTCTAAAGGTCAAACGCAAACCTCTAATTTGTCTACTAGAACATCATTTACTAGAACGTCATCTACTAAAATGGTGATGGTTAGCAGCATTTTATCGTTCATGTGCAGAATTCCATCGTCACGATAAGACTCTGTTAAATGACTTTACTTTGCACCACAAAGACTGGTCGAAATGGAAGAAACATCCTACTGGCTGAACCCTTTTCACATTTAAACTGTGCACTTTTGTAAAAAAAATAATTAAAACTTAGTATTAAATAAAAGACTTTAAATAAATAATTAAATGAAAGTAATTAATAATTACACATAATTTAAAATCCCATTTTACTTAGTTATCTGTATGGAGATGTAAAGTAACGAAATCTCACAGATATCTTAATTTGTAGGACTTTATACATTAATGACATTGAATTAAATGTTTTCAAAAACAGTCACCCATGTTATTAATTGACAATGAGGAGGCGAAAAAACTATACGACATTTTTAACGTCAAATTTGCACTATTTACGATAAAATAAATGTTGTACTTTAAATCGAGGTATCGAAAAAAGTACTTTTTAGTTTGCAGCTTTTGCATCAACGGTTTCCTATGAATTTTCAACTATCTAGCTGCAGCGATTTAGGCTACGCGAACAGCGAAAGGTGTTAAACAAACCCACAAACATATTTAGAGTTTTATATATAATATTTTTGCTGTACATGCTATGATAGTATTTAAGAATGAATACATCTAAGATCTACAGCAACTATCAGACCGCATGCTAAATTCTCGTTTCAACACATATAATACTAACACTGTGTTCACAATGTATAGAAATGGGCATTATAAATAAATTAAAGTAAAAAATAACTCTAAAAATGACATACAAAGGTACACATAATATTCCATCAAATAATGTTCAATGAAATAAAATGTATTTCAGTAATAAAGTTTATTGGAACAATAATAATATTTTAGGACATTTAACACCTTCGATGCAAAGAATATTTTTGAAAATCTTACTTTTGGGCCATAAATGATTATTAAAATGTGCAAACATTTTAAAAATGTAAAAAATATAAGAAAAATTATGTCAATCATCAGTACCGACGCGGACTAACTCAGAATCCCAATGTCGGTTACGGTACCGTGATATTGAATGTGTTAATTATTTTTTGGATCACAATAAACTTCTTTAAACATTTATAATAATAAAATTGAATGAATAATAGTTTATTAATTATTCGATTTAATAGTTTTTTTTCAATTTAGTTATTCACACGCACTTCAAGCACTTGACCTTCAATAAATACATGCTGATATTTTATTAATTGTTTAATAAACTTTTCTTTTAAAATCTTTATTCTTTTTCATAATGATGAGTTTTCATCTTCAATTTCGTTGATCATCATCATTACTTTTCAGAATATAAATCAATACTTTATTTTAAATCTAACAGAAACTTTTGATGCTGTTTTTTTAGGCATTTGAAAAAAAAATTTTGCCAGACATAAAGACAAAACAAATATTTTTTTAAAGTTAAAAAAATCTATAAAAATTAAAAATTTTATTTTTCACTGACTTAAATTTATGTATTCATGGTCAGCTTAGTTTAATTTTTTAAAAATATAAATGTAAATAATAAAAATTTAAATCTTTAAATCTTTTCACCTTCGATCTGTTGTTTAAAATTTCATTATTTTCAAACGATAAATCTTTGTTTTGTTTTCTATTTAACAGAGATTTTCGGCATTGCATAGTAATAATTCTATCTTATTGTTGCAGTTCTATCAAAGGGGAAATACTGAAATCAAGGGAGCAACAATTGAGAAATCTCTATCAATTAAATGTTTCTGTAAACTATTTGAAAGTCAAATTACAGTAATTGATGAATCTAAAATAACTAACTACTTGACTATCAATCATGTTGACCCAATAATACAAGATAAAAATAATTATTTGGCTACACTTGAAAATGTTTATTAAATTTTCAGCTTCACTCGCCTATAGCGAATGTTAATCTTCACTTTCGTTAAAATTAGAGTCTTTCGACAATGAAACAAGAAAAACAAAATGATTTGTCTATTTTAAGTGATTTTGCTCGAAATATAAACTTTAGAATTATACTTGGGTATAATGCAAAAGTAAGGAATAGAAAATGTTAAACCTTATAAAAGAGCCTAATTAAGAAAAAAACGAAATTAAACTTATAAAAAATAAAGTAACAACATTTATTTTCCAAATGTTATGAACCCTGATTAAGAGATTTTCAAACTATTTTAGATCCTAGACCCGATAAGTTTCTGCAGTTCCCTGATTTTCAGGTAGGCCCTTCTTTATCAGTAGTTATTTATTAAAAGTTTATATTTATTTTAAAGATCTTAGTTTATAATTTAGTAATTTTCATCTCGTTTGGTTATTTGGTAAAAATAACGTAAATTATAGTTTTTATTATTTATTTCATATTTATAATATTATTATAATTATCGGGAAGAGTGCAAATCCACGATGTCTAAAAAATGTTGATCGTAAAAAGTTATAAGTTAATTATTACAGTTCTGCTAAAGGTTGGATGACAATGGGGATTTTTCACAAAATATTGAATCAGTTGAATTCGGCATTGATTGATTATGCCAGTTCGCATGGTTTATTAAATCTTAGCAATATCAAAATTCTTTATATTCCGAAGAATTGTACGATTTTAATTCAGCCTCTTGACATGGGAATAATTAAGTCATTTAAATCAAAATACAAGCGAAACTTTATGGTGTACATTCATTTCGATTCTGATAGTAATACTTCCTATGAAAATTTAAAAGAAGTCAAACTCATTGAGACAATAATATGGATCGAACGTGAAAGGTAAGATGTTACCAAACAAATTACAGTACAATTTCCAAAATCGGGGCAACTTCTATTTTCGGGGCATTTTTTCAAATTTCTGTCCCGATATCAGAAGTTCTACTGTATTTATATTATAGTTTAAAATATTATTATTTTTTATTATTATTATAACTTTTTATGTGTAATAATTCAATAAAAATTAAAAGTGTTACTCAAATCCCAATTACCTGATTAACAACTTCTTAATCAGTAATATATTATTATGTATTTGCTACGAATATTCGACAGTTTCTATCAAGTGCTTTTAAACTTCTCACTTATTTACGCAAATAAAAACTAAATAATATTATTTTTGAATGATTTTTTTTTTATTTTGAATTTGATTGGAATTTGATTTTGAAAACTTAAACAAATAAAGTATGAAAAAATTTAAAAATCAAAATTAACTCCTTAAATTGTGATTTAAATCAACAGTAAACACTTATGTGAGTGAAAATTGGAGTACTAATTGGCATGGGAGAAGGTAGCAAAGAGAAGTGACACGGGAAATGGCATTGACGAGAAAATGACAAAATGGTGTGATTCTTAGGGAATATTTTGTAACAAAATGAAACCGCACCAATTCGTCAAAATAATATATAAAACACTAATTTTCAAATTTTCCTTTTAAAAAGGATGGCGTATTTTTTCAAAATTTTGTAATTTGAATTTTTGTTTGTAATAATACGATAGACATAACTATATTTATTTTAATTTACTTTCAAAAATCTAATATTAAGAAAAATTTATCAACTCACTCGATTAATAGGAATAGTTTTGTCATCTGAAATTAAATGTAAAAGTGGCTGGGTCTCATCGAAGTCCTGTTGAAAGTTATTTAGCTGCTCCGAATCCGTAAAAACTGTCAGATCAGCAAAACAATTGGAAATGAAACTGATGAATACAAGAATAAACTCGAATGTCGCCGTTACAGTTCGAAATACATCTCTATCCTGAAACTTAATCAAAAATTAATATTATATACACAGCCAAACAAAAATCAATTACTTTGATTCTTCTGTACCTGGAATATATAATAGTAATATTAGCTAGTAATTGGAGTAACCAATAGAAAAATAAGACCCCCGAAGAATGAATGCCTTTCTTGTATATGAGCCGGTTAAGGTAAATTAGTAAAATCTAAATATTTTATATTATCTTGAGCGGAATTAATGTGTATAATAATTTACTGATGATATTGCTGACAAAATTGGTTGGAGATAAAGGGCTGGTGGAGGATGCAGATTACTGATACTATCACTAATTGCTGCACACAAATTTAAAAGATGAAAAAATAAAATGCAAGCTATTAATGTCTATTAATAGAATTCATATCTTAATTCATATAATAAAAATATCTTTTTACCGATTTAAATATATTTAACTTTCCTCGGTTTCTATAAACAAAACTTGCTTTATTCCACAATATAGGAATGTATATCATGCAACAAATCCATAAAAATAATAATGGTATCCAGTTCAAAATTGTATATTGGAAACAGAGAGTTATATCAGGATCTTGGGTATTCCACCCAATCAAATCATACTTAAATAATTTAATATTATACTTTTTAATGTTAAACTAACCCATAATAACCAATCGTTAGACTTATCTGAACAAAGACTGGTAAAATGTGATTTTACCATTCTTTTCTAATTCCAATAATAATTTATAAAATAATTAATTTGAAGAATTTTTATGTTAAGTTATTTAAACAAATCCAAGGCCAAAGAATTTATTGAAATTATGAAATTTAATATATTCTTATATATTTTTTTCTTTAAGTTTTCGTCTTTAATATATTTTGATATATATTTTTAATATATGTTGATTTGGTCCTGTTGTAACTTTGCCTTGAAATTTTTTAATCAAAGAGCTTTAACTATTTTCCAAATTCTGCGTTTGGCCTGTTCGAATGATTTGATTTATCGATGGTTCTTAATTCTGATTTGCAAAGTTGTTGGTGCTTTCTCTTTTCTTTCCTTAGAGTTTGAGTTGCCTAGAGTTTTGATGGTTTTGTTATTGGCTTTGTGATTTTTTGATTGTTGGCTTTACGTAAGTGATTGTTTCCTTGAGTTGCTAATTTTTCGTTTGGCTTTTTTGTTTTGTGTGTGTTGTGTTTTTGCTTTTTGATTAGGTATTTATACCCTTGGGTTCAACTCAGATAGAACCCTACGCTATCTGGGTTTATTTTAAAATATATTTTTTTTGGGTTTTTGGACTCTATTTTCTCATTTCCTTTGATGGTAAATCACTTACCTTTTTACTGTTTTTCTATATCCCTTCTTTCTTCGGTGATGTCTTCTATTCTCCTTATTTTTCTCATTTTCTCACTATAATGTCGGTACCACTAGCTCGTTTATTCGTCTGTACTTTTATTTTATTTTTAAACCTTTATTCATCGCCTATCAGTAATATTAGCATCATGCCTTAAATCTTTGCATTTCAATTGTTACTTATTGATGTTTTGTTTTCATTACCGTTTTTTGTATTTTAATTTTTGATTTTTTATCTTATTTACAATTGTTTATCTTTTAATCACATTTCTATCATGCTTTTCTTTTCTCTTTTAGTTTATTTTATATATTTTTATTTATTTCCCGTACTTTTCCATTTCTTTGCTTTTCAGTTTGAATTTCGTCCTGACATATCTAGATGCAACGTCGAGATGCATCAGTTTGTTTTCTCTCTCTGCCGGACTTTCCCCACATATTGGCAAACCTGGAATCGATGATCGACCTATACATGCACGGTAAGGAGATTGGGGCATATAAGTGGATTATTGACTGGATAAATTTTCATTTATTCAGAACAGAATGCCGAGAATTAGCAAACAAAAAACCGAGCCGACGATAGGCGACGAAGAAGCCGGCCCATCACGAAGAAGCCGGTACCGGGAGTCCCAAATCGAACGTAGGACTACCCAACAAGTAGAGGAGCCCCCGGCGAACAAGGATCTTCATTCCTCAACGAGGATGGTTGTGGACAAAGATCCACTCCAGGAATCATGGCTTCTGGATCGAAGCCAACAAATCCAACAATTCAACGGAAGATGAGCGGCCCATGGTCGTGCTGAAAAGAGAGCCGACAATGAATCCGGCCCGAGAAGCCCGCCTACAAGCACGATATGAAGTCAGAAGGGCCCTAACCTGACTCAATCAAGTAGAAGCAGGTATTGCCGCTGATATCATCGAGGATACCGACTGAGAACACCTCGCAGCTATGACGAGGACTGGATCAAGGATCTGGCCGAACTCCGAGATCGGGAAATCGAAATCCCTCCGGCATTTGGATGGAATTATGACCCACTTTTTCCATTGGCATTCCGTAATCTCTGACATATATGTATCGAGATATATGCATTTTTTACAAACAGGTTTCTCAGCTTTCCGATGCCCCCTCTCTTTTTCGAGAAGGCCATCGAGATAACAAGTCAATCCAAATTTTGTATTGCTTTCTGTTTTACTTCTTTTGCACTTGCACTTAATAATTAAGAATGACTTTCTTTTATTTAATCTTCTATTTTTATTGATTTTCCTCTGTTCCCTTCTCATTTTTCAACATCTCTCTTCCACTCTTGTTTTACGAGTTCTTGAAGAATTCCTCATTCATTCACCACACCATCATTTCCACCAAATCATTTTACACCTTTAATGATTATTTTTATTTTGCAATTTAGGTATCCTCAACAATTCTATTGGCAGTCCGATTGTTTTAGGCTTAAGTAAGTTGAGCATCCTGATTAAGCAGGCTTACCTTCGCTTATTGACGCCACCACTGCATATAGTACCAACGTATCTCATGGGTATGCAGCTGATTGTTTTAAATAGTCGTGTTTGGCGCTATAGGCTTTACATCACGTAGGAAAGTTCAAAACCCCTAGTATTTTACCGAATTGCTTGAGTCTGATAAGTAAAATGCCCCTAAGACGTGTTAGAACTTATAACCTATTTCGTTACATTATTGTTGGTGTTTACGGGGAAAATGAAGAAAACGGAAAATCTATGTGTTAGTAAGTGTGTCTAGAGAGATCGGAAACTTCCGTAAAACGTCAGATGATTGTTTCAAACCGACTAGGAACCCATGGTTACAACCATGTTGGTAATGTACGCAGTCGTTGAGAGCTAAAAAACGGGTGAGCATCTGTTTTAAGATTACTTCATTTTAAACTTTTTCAGCGAGTTGAAGACTGCCGATAAAAGGACTTACGTCGACGTTCATCCATTCGAAATCAAGGTCATTATACCTTCCTGGATCTTTGTTCTCCCGATTTGGAGTGAATTGCTAACAGAAACCTTAGCGCAGCGCATGGTTTATATCTATTACTCCGGTAAACAACAACAACAAACAACAAAAAGAATAATAACAAGACAAAACGAGTAAAATCTGGAAGGGTTATATCGCCAAAATAAACCGGCAACAAATAAAACAAAACAAAAATTTTAGAAATGCCACATTCGGAGCAAGCGTAAGAAAGTTTCCTGCTCCGCGTCAGCCACATCGTCCAGACCTAGGGACCAAGAGAAATCCGTGCAGAATCTCTGTATGTAGACTTTGGGCGGGTAAATGCCCGAAACCATAAGACTTAGGGTGGCGGATTATTTCGCTCTGAGCGCGAGATTTGTTTGGCTTAGGTTGTAGAGGCACTACCTTGGCCAGAGGACTTGCGGTACACAGGTCTACCACGATTGGCTTCATAAAACCACAAATTGATGAGGTTTTGGAGCTGGTGAGGTTGCTGCCAACACCAAGAACCCCGCACAGGCTGAAGGTCGAGCAGCCACTGTGCCTTCTGCCAGATGATGGGCAGGAATCAGATTAACTTTCACAGCTGACGAGAGCATATGGATTCGTGCCTCCAGCTGGTGCTGGATGTAGACTTGATACAGGGCCTGTGATGGCTCCTGTATCAAAACACGTTTAGGTCAAATCTCCTCGATAAAGCTGTCCCGACAATGATCAAGTCGAAACACGTTTTGGTTGGCTTCTTTCATTTGTCGATCTTGGCCCGTAATTATTGATTTTCTTCGCGGAGAACAGCGTTCTGCGAGTTTTTGTCTGCACAAGAAAAATATGGTGTAGTATAACTTTATATTATTTTTTTAATCGAAATTGTAATTGGGATCCTTACTATATTGTTGATATTTTTTTTACGTACAATGTATTAAAAAAATAACAAAACTATATAATGATAATTTACTATGGTAAATTATCACTATAGAAAAATTACAAATTTAAAAAATCAATATAAAAAAAATTTAAAACTAGAAACTTCTGGAAAATAATATAATCGGCTGTTATAAAAAGAAAAGAGATTCAGCTTCAATTCCTTCCTACAATATAAACTGTTCCTGATCGTATATCAATTATAAGTAATAACAGAATAAATACGCCATCCGATATCTAATATTTTTCATCATTCAAATCAAAAAGAATTATTTTAATTTTGTCTCGTAATTATCTAGATTTCCTTTTTGAAAAAACCACTACAATTCAATTTAAAAGGAGATCCATAGAAACTCAAGTTTGGTATTATTATTGTTGTGTAAATAAATGGATTGTGAATGGATCTGTCGGAGCCTGGTGGATTTAATTGTTAGGTTCATTTTTAGCTATACTGGATGACGGGATGGTCTAATATGATTTGAGCGAATCATTAAATAAATAAATCAAAAAATATCTTTGATTTTTATATATTAAAGCGATAGAATATGTTCAGTAGAGTGATAGATAAATTATAATTTCTTCTACAATAAATTCTCTGATTTTAAGTTGAAAAGGATTTGAGTTCTAATAACTTTATGGAGTTATGTCACTGATTTTTCATTATTTTACAATACTGTTTGCTAGGTTCTACTTCACCCTATCAACTGCGATTTCAGATGTTGTGTGGCTTTTGTGATAAGGAAACGCGATAAATTAGACGTAAAACGTCCAGAGAGTGATCGCAAGTAATCTCTATTGAGAAGACTTCGACCCGATCATCTACTGTATGATCCAAATCTGTTGTCAGCAAGGTAGGGATAGATAAATGTAAAAAAATGAAAAAAAAGGTCCCTGAGTGATTATATCTATCATCATAATTACAATAGTGTTGGGTATTTTGTGTAAGTCAGTATTACTGTCTGACTCCTTTGTGTTCTTTTCAAAATAAATAAACGACCCAACACAAAATCTTTATTTAAGACCGATGTAGTTACACTTCAGTTACACTTTTTATAAATTCAACCACACTTGATACAATCCTTTTTGGTCTGCACTTTTCAATAAACTATCAATCTCACGCAAGGATAAATCTTCCAACGGGAGATGTCCATTTCTGGTACGTTCGATTTTAAATTATTTATTTGCCACTAACTTTAACGTTTCTGATCGCTCTCGCTGAACTTCGTCTTTTCTTTTCTTCGACCAACTGGCAATTTTGCTTTCTTGCAAGTTGCTTTTATACCCACTTGGTAATTGATTTTATTTTGACAAATTAGCCTGGATCTCACGTTCCCCCGAGCTTCCTTTGTAGCTCTAATTCGTTTTAAGGAAATTGCCCTTTTTTCTTTGACGGCTCGCTTCAATTTAATTTTATTCGGCTAATTTAATTGCTTTTCCTTATTTGATGGGTAATTCAGATTCTCTCAATTCGCTTGGGTTTTCCATTGTCTCGGGTTTCCCATTAACTCGGGTTCTCCATAAGCTCGGCTTTCCCATTAGCTGGTGTTCTCCATTAGTTAATTAATTTTTAATTAATTTTTGTTTTTTGTAATTTATTCCTTCTAGGGACCCCCATTGATTTTATTTTATTATAGTTGAACTCGTCTCATTATTATCATCTGCCCATACCAATTTCCCCGGAAAATATTCATTTTAATTTTTTTTTTAATTAATATTTTGTACTTTAAATTTTATTTGAATTTGGTGTTTTTCTATTGATTTTCACATCATTTTTGTGCCTCTCCGGTTGAACCCCAGCAATAGTATTTAAAGGATCTGCTTCGTAATAAAACATAAAATCTTAAATGATAAACGAATCATTAACTAAGGTGGAGAACGAAAACATGATCAAATGTAAATTTTAATATACATTATAAATTAGAAAATATGAAAATTCAGAATTTAAAAAAAACGTAAATTACGAAGGTTCAAAGTAAAATATTTCTAAAAATTGTTCCAAGATTAATATAAGTTGACTCTCCAAAAATTGTTAATTGTTGATTGATAGATTTGATAGACTTGGTAGATTTATAGAAGTGATAAAAAGTGGTAAAATGTTCAATGTAATTAATCCTTATATACTATTTTTTTGAATGCATTCGACTAATCAAAATCGATCATGTATGTTTTTGTTCGTCTTTATTGCTGTTATTTTCATTTTAGATTCCAATCAATCTGATTAATCTATTTCATTTTTTGTTTTAATTCTTTGATTTTATTTTAAATTTATTTTGTTTATTTTCTTTCTGAGTGGTCGAATAATCGCCAACTGATATCACTCTTATCCCATGGTTAAGATGATATTTTTTGCTATTTCTGTGTCTTTTTTCAGCGATTTATGTTATTTTCGTGCTTTTAAAATTTGTTTCGCTTGCAACTTTTTTACATTTCTCGATTTTATTACTTTTTAAAATTATTTTTATTCGTGTATTATTCTATTTTTGTTTTATTTGTTGTTATTATCGATTTTGAATATTCTTGGTGCATTTTATTTGTTGTGTGGAGTCATCTGAGTTGACCATTCACCTTCAAGTATTTACTTAATGAAAACTTAAAGAAAAATAAGAAAAGAAAGAAAAGATATTGTTGTTTCTGGGCTTAGCCCAGCATTATTTTATTTATGCATGTTTAACTTCTTTTCAACGTGTTCTTTACTTTGTGTAGTTTGATACTATTTTGCTTTTACATGATTTGAAAAAAAAGTTTTAATTTTTTGTAAAATAAATGTTTTTTAAACTTCTTAAAAACTGTCTTGCACAATTTATTTAAATATTTATAATAGCTGCCTTTTGTGTTTAGTTTGTAAATTAAATGTTAACAATTCTTTTACAACTGTAGGTACGTAGTAAATTATAATTTTTGCAGTAGTTTTTTAATTAAGTGAAAATATTTTATAGGCTTTAAGATGCCCAAAGAAACAACCTGAATATAAGGAATGAATCTTTGAAATGATTTTTTAATCTTATACATGAATTATTAGTTTTATTGGTTTTATTTTACGTTTTGTGATGAATGAAATTAATTTTTTAAAGTTTTTATTTGATATAACTAATTTATTGATTATATTTTAAGTTAAAATAAATAAAGTATGACAAATTAAGTTAAGAATTTTATTTAATTGTTTCGATTTACACGATTTTTCATACAAAAAAATCTCAATTTCGATTTATACGGATTTCTGCCGAACCAATCTGCCGTGTAAATCGGAGAATGGGTGTAATATTTTTGTAATTTTTAAAAATAGGAAATTTTTTAATTAAGAAACTTAGAATGATGAATTGAACTTATTTTAAATTAATGAAACCTTAAAATTGTTTAAATAGTTCTTATTAATAATGACTTTTTAAATTCTTTATTTTAATTTATTCTAATATTATTTATGAGTCATTCTTCTGTTACTGCTTCCGTTAATCTTCAATCTTTGGGGAAAGATAACAATACGGTTATTAATACAAAACAGTTTAAGCAAGCTCGGGTTGAAAGTGTTAGAGAAGATGATGGACAGGTAATGTATGTTAGAATATCACAAATATCCAATGGTAATAAAGTGATCGGACAATATGGATATCCTCTTGTTGATATGCAGATTTTTGAAAGATTCGTCATTGAGGGTAAAGCAACTATTAAACTTCCAAAGAGTTCAGTTCAAATAATGATCAATAATTGTCCACCAGGAGATTTAAAATTATTCATTAGCACATTAAAATTCAAATCAAAAATTTCTGTTAATACAGTGCAAGACTTGAAAAAGAATAAAGCTTTGGATAAAATCATTCCTCGTGCAATATCATCTTTAGATACTATTAGTCCAATTAGGAAGTCAGATAAATTTAAATTGCAAAACAAGGCTTTAGAAAACCATTTCCCCAATATAAACCCAATAACTCCAGAAAAGAAGCGTCCTTTGCAGGACATTAATGAAGATTTTAATACTCCTCCAAATAAAAAATTAAAAGTTAAGCAATATACCTCAACTCCGAATGCAAAAACTTCAATTCAAGAAATTGATAAAATGTTTGAATCATGCGAAAAGTTGAAAAAATCTGCCTCAGATTTAGATGTCAGTCTTAATGACTCTGGTATAACTGAATATTATCAATTAAACAATGAGCAAAAAAAAATAATTGAGTGTGTCAGATCAGGAGAAAACGTATTTTATACTGGATCTGCTGGAACCGGGAAAACATTTTTGCTTAAAAAAATTATTGGTAATTTGTAAAATAAATTAAATTGGAATTAAATAAAAATGTTTCTTGTTCAGGAACTCTGGTACCACAATATACAGCCGTTACAGCAAGCACAGGAATTGCAGCAAGTTTAATCGATGGTGTCACACTGCATAATTTTGCTGGTATCGGTGCAAAAATTACTTCTTTTACCGCTTCTGCTAGTATTATAATGCGCAAGCCTCAACTACTAATGCAGTGGCGCAAATGTAAACATCTGATTATCGATGAAATCAGTCTAATTAGTGCGGAATATTTCGATCATCTTGATCAAATCGCCAGAGTTGTTCGAAATAACACAAAAGTTCCTTTCGGTGGTATTCAGTTAATTATTTCTGGAGATTTTTTCCAATTGCCACCAATTTTACCGAGGGAGGCTGACAAGGTAACATAAACTATCAGTAGTAATTAATTAACAACTTTATTTTCATCAATAATTAATCTAAACAATATAAACGGCTAAGAATCGCTACCTCTATACATATATTGATTATTTCTTGTCTAAACTTCAAAAATCAATACTTCCTAAAAGGTCTAGTCGAGAAATTAATTCTGAATAAAAATACAAAAACACGATACCAGTAAATCGCTAAGAAAACCCAAAATTTAAAAAATCGATAATGATCAAATCTTTTAAAAATCCGCCAATTTAATTTATTTTTAAATTATTTTCAACCACTTGCTACTAATTTAACGAACAAATCTATTATTGTAATTATAAATTTTAATCAAAAAATTAAATACAAATAACTCACGCTCTATCCAAAGCTGGTGAATTGAATGCATTACTAAATATCAGTTTATCAAAAAATTGTTGCAAATAGTTTTCTACATAAAAAAAGGATACTGTAAATTTTTCATTATCACAGTTAAAAATAGAGTAAACATTTTGATTAGGAATATATATAATTGTAAAATTCAAATTAATTTTTATATAATCTACTTATAATTTATCAGTAGAAAATATAAATAATATTTGATAATAATTATAACTGTCTATTACCAGGTATTTAATTTATATATGTTAATTATCTACTTATATTTTATAAGTGGCAAATATAGGTAGATTTTTATTTCAGCGTTTCCCAAAGTTTTCCGCCACCGGGTCGAAGAAATATTTTTTTCAATTTCGTACGGGGAAACGCTGCTTTATTTCATATTGGACTATTTTCTGGATATTCTTTATTATATATAATTTATCATCAACATTTTAGCAATATAAAAGTAGTGATATTAAATTTTCAATATTAAAATGACTGAAAATTATTAACAAATTAAGCAAAAAAAATTTAATTTTTAAAATTAAAAAAAGTTTTAAAAATTAATATTAAAAATTAAATTTTGAATATTAAAATTACTGAAAACTATTAAAAAATTAAGCAAAAAAAAATTTAATTTTTAAAATTAAAAAAACGTTTTAAAAATTAATATTAAAAATTAAATTTTTAAAATTAAAAAAAAGTTTAAAAAATAAATATTAAAAATTAAATTTTGAATATTAAAATTACTGAATATTAAAATTAACAAATTAAGAAAATTAAAAAAAAGTTTAAAAAAACCAAATAAAAAATTTAAATATAATTTTTTTTTTAATTTTTAAAATTTTAAAAATATTTAAAAAAATACAAAACAAATATGTATTTGTCATCAACAGTACATAAAACAGTTTATAAATAATTACTCATCTAGAAATATAAATTCGTGTTCCAATCGAAAGTATTCGAGCAGGCCTTCAAAGAGATACACTTTCTAACGGAAGTAAAACGTCAATCGGATCAACAATTTGTAGCAATCCTTTCAGAAATCCGAATGGGAAAATGTTCCGAAGCCACAGAAAAACTGCTCCGAGCGACAGCCAATCAGAATATCGAACGGAACGGTATCATTCCCACACAACTGTGTACTCACAAAGATGACGTGGAACAGAAAAACCAGTCGAACTTGAACTCATTACCAGGTAGCGGCAATTGGAAATATATATGTAATACTCATCAATTAGGGGAAGCCCGAGGACTTTTTTGCTATCGATTCCATCTCCGGGCACAAAAACGTCGTGGATTCTGTTTCCATGGTTCCGTCCAAATTGACCCTGAAAGTCGGAGCCCAAGTGATGCTGCTGAAAAATATCGATCTTTCCGGTGGACTCGCCAACGGATCTCGAGGAGTCGTTGTCGGTTTCGAACCGGCTATCAAAAATCGATACCCGTTGGTGAGATTCGCATCCGGCAAAGTTTACACAATGAAACCGGAATCGTTTTCCGTTTCGATTTCATCGGGCGGTCAAAGCCTGTTGATTGCTCGCAGCCAGATTCCATTGAAACTCGCCTATTCGATATCGATCCATAAAAGCCAGGGAATGACTCTTAGATTGTGTCGATCTCTATTTGGCCAATGTAAATTTATATTTATATATATATATATATATATTGATTCGATTTTCATTGCGCATCATTCAGACATTCGAATGCGGACAGGCGTATGTTGCGCTCAGTCGGTGTAAATCCCTCGACTCGATGCGGGTCATGAGCTGGTCCAATCACTGTGTTAAAGCCAATTATGATGTGATAAAATTTTTCAACAAATATCAAATTGATGATATACTTGGATTATGTGAGGATTTTTAATGCCAATAAATTATATGACTTTTTGATTTGTAATTTTTTAATGGAATATCCGGGGAATTAGTTATTTATCTAATACAGTAAAATGCCAATTATATTCCTTAATTTTGTAAAAAAAAATCAATTCCCTATTACGAGTAAAAAGTTTGGAAGAAGATCTGGCAACAGCCTCAATAAAACGATTATTCAACTTAAATTATATAATAGTTCAGAATTTAGACCTAGCAGTTAAAGTGAGAGTTAAAGATATGATGAACTCTTAATAGGTTTCTGCAGGAGAATGATAATAAGGAAATTCATAACAAATCAAAATCTGATTCATAAATCATAAGAAATGTAAAAAATACGAAATATTCTGTAATGAATCTCCTTGGTAATAAACTCATAAATCTAATCAATGATAATACGATGAGTGCAATGATGGTTATAACCCTAATCCAGGGTTTTTAAAAATGGCTCAAAATCCAAGACACTAGTTCCCTTCCCCATGTGCTTTTTTGCAAAGGACAACGTGAAATAATATCTTTGATGAGAGAATGGCCTTGAATGATTTTTATGCACTATCAAAATTTATTCAAAATAATAGATTTTGTTTTTAATTAGATAAATATCAACGTCGGTGTTTCTGACTCCAAATGTTCTGTAAAAACAATTAGATACTCAACGTATATTTGTATTCAAATTCGCCTTTTTCATTTCTTATTCTTCAAAAGAAACAATTAATTGTCCAACCGCGCGTCTCTCTTGCTATAATCTTTTTCCGTTTTCCCATTACTCATTTTGTCATGATGATGGTTTTCCAGAATCCACTTGTTTACTTTTTTTCTGTTTACTTAACTCAGGTTTTCCTTAATTAATTAACGATTTTATGTTTTTGTACGTTTTCCTGCATTTCAACCTTTTCTAAATCTATTCTGATGAATCCGTCCTCACCATGAACTTTCCCATCATTTCATTTACCTCTGACCCTTTTATTCAAATTTGAATTCAATGATTTCTTGATTTTGAATTTTTAATATTCTTTTTTTAATTATTTGGAAATTTTAAATTTTAGAACCCCAACAATTTTAATATTTTTCTATCTTTCTAAAAATTGTTGAATGTAATATAAAATTGTAAATTCAAACATAAAAATGTTATTATTAATAATTGAAAGATTTCTGTTCTAAAACCCATTAAATGTAAAAATTCGCATTTTACTGTGAGTTGCGTGACATTGTTCAAAAGATAATCCTTCGAATGAATTTTTTTAAATAATACTCGACAAATATTATATAATAACGGTGGGCAAATGCGGCTCTTAGAGCCGCATGCGGCTCTTCGTTGAGTAAACTGCGGCTCTTTGATAATTGAATTTGAAAATTGAATTCGATTTTTTTATTTTGAAATTTTTTCAACTGAATTTTTAAAAAAAAATTTTTGTTGCAATTGTATTTTTCATGGTTAGTTCATTTTTACCTGTGTCACAAAATAGGTGTAAACAGAATTAAAATTTATAGTGTCATTCGATGGCGGTATTTAGAATCAAAATTTAATATTTCTTTATTACATTCTACCTTGTTTGATTCTTTTTATAAGCAATATTTAAATAATACATGTCTCACTACACTATATACCAGGGGTGGGCAAGTGCGGCTCTTTGATGAGACATGTGGCTCTCTAGGACCTCATGCGTGCCCACCCCTGTTATATAATATGAAATGATTTCAATAATTTAAGACATGCTGATTTCAAATATGTAAATGATTAGTTTTCATTGTATCACCTTCTGTTTTCTTGTAAAGTTATTTAAATTCTTTACGACATATTGAATCATTTTCTTTAGAAAATGGAAGGTAATACAGAAAACTAATGAAATACAGTAAAACCTCGATAATACGAAATATTGGGATCTCAGAACTATGTTTTCCAGAATGAATATTTTTGCTGACATGATATCTTTATTTGTTAATTACCAAATGTTTTTATATAAAGAATGAAATTGTTTGTTTGCTGAATTTGCTATTGAAATAAGCTGTTACGACTATCACGAAAGTTTTATTCGCGTGTACTTAGAACAGAAAGAGTTCAAACTGTTCATTTTTTCATAAATTCAGTTCAAATTATTAAGTAAAGTCAAATATATAGTTAATTATTTTTTATAACAGATGTAAAATGTTCGAATTATTTGTAGTGCCTCTGACTAGCACTTTTGTCAATTTAATAATTGAACTAAAAATATATTATTAAATTAATTAAATTAAAATAAAAAATTACAAAGAATTGTTTAAATAATTCTTTACTTTTCACTTTTTTCGAAAATCATCATCAAATTCAATTTAAAAAATCATCAAATTCCAACAAGTCAAATCAACTGAAGCAGTTACTGAAGAAGTAGAAGAATCATCAAATCCAGTCAAAATCAATGAATCAAATATGCCAGAAAAGCAGGAAACAGAAACCTTCGTTTTATTAATAATGATATCTCTGATGATGGTCAATATCTTCAACAATGTTAATTACAATAAATTCTTTGTAATTGTAAGAGAAGGAACAATAATCTAAGAAATGGGTAGATAATGATGATGCGACATAAAACCTTTTATAGGTAGTCAATAACCTGAAAAAGAAAATTCAATTATAAGTAGTTCTAATAGTGATGCTCATCTGCTCATTGATTTTCAACAAGGTACATTACCAACATCGCTGTTGACATGGATACATAGATAGTGTAAAGTAAAATAATCATGAAGACGTTATGACAGGAGTTTATAATAAATCTATAAGAAACCCTAATACATTTAAATAACACACCCGTATGCGCTAACAGAGTCCTGGTATTGGTGCAGAAACAAAATCTTCGCACCATACAAGAGAACAGCAATTATCTGATGAATCCAGAAACGGAAAGGTATTTCCCTTCGACAGGAGACTAAGAAATATGGAGCCAGTGAGATTATCATATGACGTGCTGTGAA
This sequence comes from Schmidtea polychroa, assembly GCA_959609185.1. Classification (NCBI taxonomy): domain Eukaryota; kingdom Metazoa; phylum Platyhelminthes; order Tricladida; family Dugesiidae; genus Schmidtea; species Schmidtea polychroa. Next base: position 4,439 of record CAUHTR010003591.1, on the reverse strand, counting down.
GGAACTAGGTTTAAATGTTTCAGTAAAATCCGAGTTTCCAATATACCAGTGTACAAGAATACATGGTGAAACTGAGAGCGGAAACTTACTCAGACTTTTTAGCAACAAAATTATCTTACTCGATGATGAGTCCAATTTTTAATTGAAATGTGACCACATCCGGGAAATGACAATTTTTATTCAACTGACATTAACTTATATCACATGGCATCAGATTTCAAAATTTCCTGTTCAGCCAATGGTCTGGATATGTATCAGTGTGAAAGAGGTGAGTTACCGGTTTCCCTACCTAGTCCAAACAGTGTTAACGCCGATTTTTACCAAGAGAATGGCATTCGTACCAAATTACTGTCATTCATTAACTACTTCCACAGTGCAGACAATATAAAATTTTGACCTGAGTTGACCTCTGAGGATTACACAAGGGCCTCACAGTTACTGCTCCATGAACTCCACATTCCACTAGTCCCATAGGAATCAAACCCTCCCAACCTTTCTCAGTGTCACCCCGTGGGAAATTATTCATCACTCCTTAAAGATGAGTTTTACTGGGACTGCTAGGAGGCAGATTCCATCCAACAATTACAACGCCGTATCCAACGATCCATTCCAAAAGTGTCTCACGTTGCTGTGTAGAATGACTTTAAAACTATCCGTAAACGACTGGGAGCAATCTGCACAAGCGGTTCCCTATCAATTGTTTGACATACTTTGTTACACATATTAACATGATATTTCATGGATAAATGTCTTTCAGAAATCTTTCCCAGTGAATTCGTTAAATGTTTTTAAATTTGTCTGGATTTTGATATCCCACCCGCCATTTAAATATTTTTATAATTAATAAAACACGAAAAAGCTTGTATTATATTTAAATCCCAAAGTTTCACTGATCTAATCAATAATTCATTGAAAGGAGCCCATGAAATGCTCATGTGATATTGACAATTTCCCCGAAATCAAAGAACATCAATAAAATCGTCGTCTTGTTCAGAATCGCTGCTAAGAAGAGTTGCGGAACAATCTAAATATTTCATAATTGTTTCAAAAAAAAAAAATCTTCACACCAACCATTTTGAATGATTTTTATTTTGTCGAACTTTTTCAGTGAATTTAATATTTCCCAACAGAGTTCAGAAATCGTTTTCAGATCATTTTCGTAATTTCCCAACGCTTTCAATTTCTATTGACAACGAAACGATTAGCCCAAAATAATATTTATAAAAACAATAATAATAATAACAACAAAAGTATTAAAAAGTATTAAATAATAATAATAATATAAATATTAATAAAAATAATAAAAAAATAAAAATAAATAATAATAAAAATTATTATAATAAAAATAAAAAATAATAAAAATTAAAACATTTAAATAAAAATAAATAATAATAATAAAAACAAAAATAAATAATAATAAACATTATAATAATAATTATATTAATAAAAATAATAATGATAAAAACAATAATAAATATTAATAATAAAAATAAAAAAAATAATAATAAAAACATTAAAATAAAAATAAATAATAATAATTAAATTGTAATAATAATAAAGATAAAAACATTAAAATAAAATCAAAAACATCGATATATTTATTGATTTAGTCTTCAAGCTCTATTTAATAAATACATTGGAAAAAAAATCAGTGGCGAAATTGGAAAAAAAAGTTCTTATGATAATAAAATAAAAAATAAATAATAATAACAAAAAATAATACTAATAATAAATAATAATAACAAAAAATAATGCTAATAATAATAATTAATATTAATAATAATTTATTAATAATGATAATAATAATAATAATAACATAAAAATAATAAAAATAAAAACATTGAAATAAAAATAAATAATAATATTAAAAACAAAAATAAATAATAAAAATTATAATAATAATTATATTAATAAAAATAATAATGATAAAAACAATAATAATAAATTAATAATAAAAATAAATAATAATAACAAAAAATAATACTAATAATAAATAATAATAACATAAAAATACTAATAATAATAAAAATAATAATAAAAATAATTATATTAAAAACATTAAAATAAAAATAAATAATAATAATAATTGTTATAATAATCATAATAATGATAAAAACAATAATAATAAATATTAATAATAAAAACATTAAAATAAAAAATAAATAATAATAACAAAAATAATAATAATAATTAATAATTAATATTAATAATAATTTATTAATAATAATAATAATAACATAAAAATAATAAAAATAAAACATTGAAACAAAATTAATAATAAATATTAATAATAAAAATAATAAACATAAAACATTAAATTAATAATAAAAATAGTAAAAATAAAAACATTAAAATAAAAATAAATAATAATAATTAAATTGTAAAAATAATAATAATTATATAATAATCATAATAATGATAAAACAATAATAATAAATATTAATAATAAAAACATTAAAATAAAATTGTATTTATTAAAAAAGTTATAATAAAATTAAAATAAAAAATAAATAATAATAATAATAATAATAATAATAATAATAATAATAATAATAATAATAATAATAATAATAATAAATCAAACCTTCATTATATTATTTAATAAAGGTACAAATTTCTTTTGCAGTACTCCGATTTCTTCTTTGAGAGTTGCCAATAAGTCCTTGTTATCCATTGTTTCAATAACTTCAATGCCCAGATGCGCCAGAGAGAGATCAACAGGAATATCATCCTTCAATTTCCCATGATATCTTGTACTTGGCCCAGAAAATTCGATAGGCATCTCGTTAATGGGCATCACTGAATAAATCTAATGAATCCGTTATTTCGGGACAGAAATTTACCGGGAAAGGCGACTGGTGAGCATGGACCACTTAGGGAGGCCTCCTGCGCAGATTCCTCGAGGATATTGGGAATCAATAAATTGTAGCAGCTCTCGATTGTTTTCAGCGATGCTTTTATTGTGTGTTTGTGATCTGAATATTCAGCTAATAAATTTAGGTAAGATCTTTTACACAGACCTTCATAAACTGCCATTAAATGTTGATAATTTCTTTCTTTTTCTTCGCTATTCAATTGAGACCGTCTTTGCTTTCTTAATTTTTCATTACGAATATTTTTCTCCAAGTTCTCTACCTCAGTCTTATGCTTTGATCGTATGAAATTTAGACAGAGACCAATTTGAAGAAGATCTTTTCCAAATCTATCATTCCAATTCAATATTTTACTTATAATTGTACGTTTCAAAACAGAATCAATTGAATTCTGGGTCTCATTTTTACACATTCCTATTATATGTCCCATCGATTTCTACCAACATATTATCAATATCAATTAATAAATTTAAGTTATTTTTAAAATTAAGATTCATTAATAATTCAACTCTCTTAATGAATTAACATAATTCATTATACCTGCAATATCTTAATAAATGGCATCCGAAATTCAGTAACATCAATAAACAAACGATCAATAAGTTCAAAAAGTACAACTTTAAAATGAATTGGTTTGGTCGAGAGCTTCATATTAATTGTGTACAAGACATAGTCCATTGAACTTGGTCTCGCTCTAATACCTTTGAATTTAGACTTTAAAAAAAATACTTACACAATGGCTTTTATTAACTCCTTATATACGTTTTCATCGAAACCATAAGACTTATCGTCTTTTTTAATTACTTTTTCTAAAGTTATTTCTACCAAATTCATTTTATAATTTGCATTGAATAATGTGCTTTAAAGTATTACGAGAGAAAATAATTAAATAAATTAAATTTACAACTTATGTTAATAATTTTAATAATAATTTCAAAAAAGTACTAAATAAAATATAGTATATTTAAACAAAACTCTTAACGCAACCAAATTCTTATCAAATATATTAAAATCATTGAAATTGTAAAAATATTCAAAGTATTTAAAATGTATAATGCTACATGTCATATAGATCAATTTATAAGAAAAATACAATAGATTGTTTGAATTTCTTATTCTCCCCTCATGTAATACGATAGCATACGCCAAAAAATTCGTAAATTCTGTCAACAAAATTTTAAAGTTCGTAAATTTAAATATCTATGTAATTGTTCAACTTGACCTGATAACCACAATATGATTTTAAACTGCAGGTTACGCATTCAACCTCTTTCCTTTATAGCCATATTAGTAAAATTGGGAAAATACTAAATTTTATATTAAAATTTTGCAATTTGTATACAAATTTGTGTTTGTATCAGTAATATTTCCATTAATAATCATTAAAACTAACACGCTATTTTCAAATAATATATTTAATATAACATCAAAATATTTAAACAAAATAACAGTCTAAATGTCTCCCCTTTCTTTAAAAACTGTAATACTCTTCCAGACATTCAATTCTTCTGCATCTTTTCCCATCTGGATATTCTAGCTCAACTTAGTGTTCAGTTGGAAAATCAA
>CAUHTR010003590.1:0-44965 GCA_959609185.1 Schmidtea polychroa | reverse complement strand
TCACCGCTAGATTATTTATAATTTTTGCCCCATGTTGCATATTTATTAAAACATTTAATATTTATTAAAAATCTTTATTATATCAATATAATTATATAAAATTACTTTTTTCAACTTAATCAATCTATAAAGATCAAAATAATTTAAACAAAGTAAAATTTAATTTGACTAATATTAACTTATTTTGTTTTAAATAACTATAATTAATGTTAAGTTTCTAGAAAAAAATAATTGCTATTTATATAATATCAATAAATATACAATAAATATTAAAGCTATTTCAACGACTATATATTAATATATAATCTGTATAAAGTAATTAAAAAATAAAATTCATTAATCAAGAATTGTTAACCAAAATAAAATCCAATTCGAAATGTTTTACTAAATTCAGGCAAACGAAATATAAAGCCAGAAAATAAAATGGCATCGGAATGAGTTAGAAAAATATCGCATCTTGTTTTTGCCAACAAGCTTGTTGTTTTTATTTTATTTACGATTAATTTCAAAACAAAATTTGAGATTTTAATTTAATGATAAACAATAGATTTTACAAATTTTGACATTTGATGGTTTTGCGATTTCTTTCCTCTGTTTCTATGGAATAAATAAATTTTTAAAATTCTATTGACAGGTTTAGAAAATTTACACAAAAAGAAATTTAAACTAATAGTTACATAAGAACTAGTTGAACATTTTACGATGGCAACTACATAAATTAATTTTTAATTAAAATGACAGATTAGTGTTTTAAGTTTAAATATAATTTCAAATAAACAAATAAAATCCCTAAAATGATATTAATAACAAAATTTTATTAATACTACTACTACTACTAATAATAATAGTTATATTATTATTATTATTATTATTATTATTATTATTATTATTATTATTATTATTATTATTATTATTATTATAACTCAAGAAGAAAGGAAAAGGAAACAAAAGATAAGAACAAAAACCATTTTGAAAATAAAAGAATCTAAATTCCAAGAAATTGACAAAGACCATCGAAAAAGGGCCATAGTCGAAATATTTTCATTTGTATTAAATATATTAATTGTTTAAAATTTAATTAATGCTGCTTCCAAGAAATCATTGCTTTAATAATAATAATAATAATAATAATAATAATAATAATAGTAATAATAATAATAATAATATTAAATCTTAAAATTAAAATTTCAACCACTTAATAACAACCGAAAAAAATACTCATCATAGACAAACATCTAACAATCAACAAACACTAAAAAGGAAATCAGAAAATCACAAGTCTGATCTGTTGTTGTTCATTTATTTCAACTAATGAAAAGGAAAACGAATTTATAAGGTAGATAAAAAAGCATTTGAAAATTGAGATAGCTAAATTCTAAGAAATCGACATGGATTTTTTCATTTCTTTCAATATATAATTTGCAGCAAAATGTTTACCTTAACTTGTTTATTATTATTATTATTATTATTATTATTATTATTATTATTATTATTATTATTATTATTATTATTATTATTATTATTATTATTACTAATTTTCGTATTTTTTTATTATTATATTTATTATTTTCATTATTATTAATGATATTAATTTAATTATTATGAATAATATAAATTTTGAAATATCTATCTGACATTCCATCAAATTTTCAATCATAGATGGCAGAAACAAGATGTCTTTAATTTCATGGAATGTATTTATTTAGTTGTTATTCATAAGATTTTAGCCATATAAATCGAGTATAATTTTTAATAAATTTATTTTTATATTTATATTTCAATTAAATTTAAAATTAGTATTACCTGATAAATAATTAATGACGCTAGAAAATTGGTTTTATTTTTGAATTTTGAAAACATAGTAAAAATTGAAAATGGATACTAGAGAAAATGTCACCGTAATTAAATTTAGTTCCATTTTATTTTAATTTAATTGGAAATTCATTTTGAGATGGGAGAATATTTTAATATTCATATATATTTTTTGATAATATCTCAACGGAATTTTATCTTCGTAATTCAATTTTCTTTAGAAATATAAAAAGTAATGTCTGCTTGGGAAATATTATTAGTTTTGTTACAGAATAGAAACAAAATCAGGACTGCAGTATTTTTGGTAATTATTTCAAATAGATTTACTATGATTAGAACTTTTTTGGGAGAAAGAGATAATATACAATGATAATTATTTTTCTACAAAATTTTGCCTTTGAAGGTTTAACGGACAAAATGAAGTATTTTTATTTCTTTGATTATTTCCATATAATATACAAATATAAAGACTATATTGGTTTAATTTCTTTCAGAGCTCTTTACGCATTCTTAGTTCAATTTTATTTTCATAATTTATTTGAGAAGTTATAAATTAATAACAAATACTCAAAGAATAAAAAAATATTATTATATCTTAGGCTCTTTGAAATAATTAATAAGTAGACGTACCTATTCGAAAAATGTGTTCCGTTTTGTGTTTAAAAGTTTTAAATATTTTGTTTAAATGAAGTGAAACGTTATTTGTTTGTTTAAATAAAATAATGAATTAATGATTAAAAATATAAATGTTTATTTGAATGTTTATCTTCCAAGTTAATTATAATTATTTAAATTGTTAAATTTATAAATTTTTACTTGTGTTTAATTAGTTCTCAAAATTATATGTTTTTTGTAAAGATTTTATTTTTTTCAAAATTATAAGGACATTATGAAATAAAAGTCAAAAAATCCTTAAAGAAAATTTTCCTTGTTCAATATCACCTTATGTAGCATCAAAATTTTCATAAAACACCAAATTTACTAACATTTTTATTAATATTATTATCTCAATACATTGCAATACTTACAAATTTAAAGTACCCCTCAATTTTGTGATGAAATGAACTTAATAATTTCTCCACCAAAATTCTTTTACAAACTTAATGATGGTAATTACGTATTTTAAAATTTTGCTATATATTTTTATGATATTCAAGAAAAAATGTTAATATTTCATTACATTTTTGTATTTTTACTACTATTGTAATGAAAATATGTTTTGTCTCATCACAACACTATCAAAATATCCAAATCAACCATTTTTCACTAGATAATATCCGTGAAATCTGTAAATCATTAAGGCTTTACATATATAATCCATGTCTTAGTTTATGTTTTACAATTAAAAATACTTACAAATTCTCACAAATACAGATACACTACTTTGTCAGTAATATCAATTCATTCATAGTAATTATTCTTAGAACGGACCAGTACACTAGTATTGCACCCTGTAATGCACGGATGCTTTTAAACATTTGGTTTATGCACTACGCTGGGGAGAATAATTTATAAATTACACAAAAAGTTATTTTGTATATATTAATGCTGATTTACCTATGAGTTTGACATATCTACAAGCACTTTTAGAAAAAAGACTACAATAAAAATTTATAATTATGTGACTTAATAAATTTTCATCTCTTTAACCTCTTAACACACATGCCCGAGCGTAACTCGGGTAAATGTTACTGGCAAATTTGTGCATGCCCGAGAGAGACTCAGGTGTACGAAATATAAAGTTTTGTTTAAGATTCACTAACAATTATATCTCAGGCAGTGTAATAAATTTATGAATTTATTTAAATATTAATTATCAATAATAATAAAAATGATTTATTTTTGCCGTTGTAACAAAAAAACGTGCGTTAAAAAGTTAACAAAAAAAATTATGATGTAATTTTTTATTCACAAGTATTTTAAGAAACTGAGTTTTGATGAAAATTGAAATCCCAATTCAAAAGTATTACTTAAATCTCAATTATTTTAATAAAATCAAAATTTGCTCCTGATTTTCTAGAAATAAAGGAAATCCTATAAGTAGTAATAATGGAATTATGACTTCTCCGATTTCGTCTTTTTTAGAATTTCTGATCTCGTATCTCAGTTTGAAAAGATCGCATAAATGAATTTACTAAATAATGAAAGAATTTTATAAATAGTTATTAATAATATATAATTTTCTTTTTTTACATAAAATATATATGGTAAATTATGAGGTCAATTCGCGTCTGTGTGCGCGTTGTATTATGGGTTTGTATGCTCACACAGACGCGAGCAGTGTCATTTTTGTGTTGGGTTGTTGGTTTGTCTCGCGTCTGTGTGCGCTTTCCTTTTCTTTGTTTTTGGCTTGTGTGCGCACACAGACGCGAGCAAGAGGTAGGAGAATTTTATTTTAAGTAGTTTTTTTTGTGAATGTTGTTATTTTTAGATTTTGAATTTTATCGATGTTTTGAATGAATGATGATTAATTTGAATACATGTGACTATTGCAATAAAGAGAGTTGTTAATGATGGCTGCTTTTAATGAAGAAATTTATGAATCTGATAACGTTAATGGTGTTTTTGGCCAACTAATATTAAATTTATTTGGTGGATGGATTTCCGTTGGTATTCGATGCAATTATTGTGATGTAGTAACTACACAAAGAAAGGTTCCAGATAAAATGATTGAGAAGAGTTCAGCTTTAAGATTGTTTAATATTACTGAAAGTACTGGAGGTGTTATGACTGGTATGATCCCTGATTATCGATCTCAAGTATGTCGTGCACAAATGGAAGCAGCTCTATTTAGATAAAAACATGGATATGAAATGCCTTGTGACATAATATGTCGTTCTATTGCGGATATTAATCAGGTTTATTCCCAATCAACTGAGATGCGACCATTAGGTTGTTCAATGATGGAATTATCTTATGGTATTGACATGGACAAACTGTTGTTATTCAAAACTGGCTCTGTGGATGGAAATAAAATTATTAGTCGTTATCTTGAATTTAAACATGAACAATATATAAAATCAAAAAATCCATTGAAAATATAATAGATATAAGTAGAGAGAAGTGTGCTCCATGACTCATCGTTTTTTGTCATTTTTTTGCACTACCCCCCCCCAATGACTCAGCGCAAAACAAAGACATATGACTCATCGATGACTCATCCATAGCAACAGCGGTAACTGGGTCAAGGTTATATGACTCACCCATAGCAACTGGGTCAAGGTCACATGACTCATCCATAGCAACCGCGGTAACTAGGTCAAGGTCATTCTATTTTTAGTAACTAGGTCAAGGTCATTCTATTTTTAGTAACAATGTCACGTGACGTCATCGGTGACTCATCAAGGTCATTCTATTTTTAGTAACTAGGTCATGTGACGGCATCGATGACTCGTCAAGGTCATTCTATTTTTAGTAACAAGGTCATATGACTCATCATTTTTGGAACAAAGCCAACTGACTCATTATTAAAGTATGTATGACTCATCATTTTTTAAACAAAGACATATTTAATATTTAAATAAATACATTTAAACAAATATTTAAATAAATACATTTAAACAAATATTTAAATAAATACATTTAAACAAAAATTTAAATAAATACATTTAAACAAATATTTAAATAAATACATTTAAACAAATATTTAAACAAAGACATTTAATCAAATATTTAAATACATTTAAACAAAGACATATAGACAAAGACTCATCGATGACTCATAGTTTAGATAGGGGTTTTTTTTTTTTTTTTGCATACTCCCCCCCCCCCTTGTATGACTCATCGATGACTTTTTTGAACAAAGACCAATCATTTATTTTTAAAAGAAAGACTCATCACACGACTCTAATTTTTAGAAGACTTCTTTTTTGGTAAACCAAAATTTATTGTATGTCGCTACAGAATAATAATAATAATAAGAGTAATAATAATAATAATAATAATAATAATAATAATAATAATAATAATAATAATAATAATAATAATAATAATAATAATATTAATAATAATAATAATAATAATAATAATAATAATAATAATAATAATAATAAAAACATACCCATTTCTTCATAAAAAAGTTTGTTTCATAAAATTTATTTCATAAATCATATAATTTGTTTTCATAAAAACTGGTTTCATAAAAAAAAAATAAAAATTAATCATAAAAAAAATTTCATTATAAAAAAATTTAAATCATAAAAAAATAATAATTACCTCATTTGAAAAGATGTACAAAGTATCGATAACATCTAACCAATCAGAATTGGATATTATCGATGCTTTGTTCTCTGAATATGACTCATCGATGAGTCATTGTTACTAACTGAGTAATTTCTACTCACATAAAGACATGCAATACAAGTGCAATACAAGTGCATGAAATGTCTTTATGTAAGTAATAATAATAATAATAATAATAATAATAATAATAATAATAATAATAATAATAATAATAATAATAATAATAATAATAATAATAATAATAATAATAATAATAATAATAATATTTATGACAATACTAGTAATAATAATAATTAAATTAATAATATTTATGCCAATAATAATAATAATAATATATCAGACAAAAGATAATTTAAATCAATACATTTATTAAACAATGAAATAATTTAAAATTAACAATGGCCATTTAAATATTGATGTACTCATATTTGCTGCCATCTTGTTTGAAATTGGTAACGTTGAATTGGTTTTCAAATTTTCTATCGATTCTTTTATTGTTCGAATTTCGAATATTATTAAATCAATCTTTCTTAACAAATGTTCATGTTTCTTATCAATAATTTTCATATTCTTTTTATTTTCAACAATTGAGTTATTGAAAACCTCAATATGATCAATCAATTTAAATTTTATATTTTGTATATATTCAAAAGATAGGTCATAGCTGTTTTCTAAATTCTCCAATCTTTGGGATATTCTTTTTCCTGGATGCTTTGCCCATTTTGGTTTGTCAAGAATATATAAAATATCCATCAACTTGGCGGTATTTGGACAAATACATATTGATTTATTAAAAGACTCCACCGTTATTGTCGTATTGTGTGAGCACACACTCCTTATAATAATTAGCAATAGAAATATAGTTTTCATGTTGTATCAAATCTATTATGTTTTACATTTATAGTCTATCAACCAATCAGAATCATATTACACACACAGTAGTATAAATAAGACAGTATATTAAAAATTATTGTAAAAAATGTCTAAATTTATTGAAAACGTTCTAAATGGACTAGTCACAGCGAATATAGTCGACAGCCTCAATTTCCTGGTCAATCGGACCGAACAGATTATTGAAGGCAACCATATCGACTACCAGAGAATGCTTGATATGGATTGTCTTGAATCAAAGAAGAATTATTTTAACAATATATTTCAATGTCTCTGCGATGAAGACATGAAATGGACAAGAATTATTGTAGGGTTCACCTACATGAAGATAATCATTGCGAAATGCCAACATGACTCAGAACATTATTATCAGTGGTCTTTAGAAGTAAATTTATTATTATTATTATTATTATTATTATTATTATTTTTTTTTTAGATAATCAAATCCAAGTTTAGTCCATGGATAGAAGATAATGGCGGATGGGATATACTCAATCAACTCGCCCGCAATGCTAAAGAAACTGATGAAATCAAAAGAAAAATGAAAAACTATATTAAACTCACAACAGGAGTTGTTTTATTGTATATGTTATTTAAATATTTAAATAAATATTAATTTTTGTTATTTTTCCTTATGTATAAAAAACAAAATTTAAAATTTAACATTTATTAACACATTCACAATAGTCATCTCCACATTTCATAATATTATCAACTACATGATCTATACAATCGTTTAGGTTGTTCTTGATTGTTTTCTCCATCAATTTCTTGGATGTTTTCTCCATCAATTTCTTGGATGTTTTCACTAATTTCTTGGGTGTTTTCACTAATTTCTTGGGTGTTTTCTCCATCATTTCTCCATCAATTTCTACATCAGTTTCTTGACTCACTTCACTTTCATCAAATCCTGAATCTTGACTTTCAACTATCCAGCCTATATTTAATGCATTTGCAACAGATAATATATCCTCAACATTTACACCAGCTATTTCTGCCAATTTTTCCAACAAAAAGTTGATTACAATTTCTAAATAATAAATAATTCGGTAAGTTATTAATCAAAATTAACCTTTTTCTGTAGTCATTTTTATTAACACTTTTAAACTATAATGTAAGTTTGTTTATAGAATGTCTTTGTTAAATTTGCATTACTGTTGCATTAATATTAATAAAATAAATAAGATTAAATACATTAAATACATTTATTAAAATACATTATATACATTTATTAAATACATTAAAATAGTTGTGAAAGCCTAGCAGACATAATTTTCCAAATTGGAGAATACACATCATTATTATCGACTTTATATCCTTGGATTGCAATTGTTATATACCAATTTTCGTTTTCTTTGAAACTGATTTCATCAAAGGCATCATAAAATTTTGCATATCGGTTGTTGAACCATGCATTTTGATTACATGATAGATTTGAATTCAACCGTTTGAAAACATCATCTATGGTTTTAACATCTACCATTGAAAGCGTGCCGGATAAGAATTGAAATTGAGTTGGAATTAACTTGACCGGTGCAACCAATTTCATATTGATTTCTTCTTTTAAAAAATACATTTTGTAGTTGTGGAACATTTGAACAGGCTGAACAAGTTCATCTTTCGGTTTTTCAGTGCTTTTCTTGACCATCGTGAATTATGATTAAAATGAAATGGTACAGGGTTTTTATACCTTCAAAATAAATGGAACAACCAATCAGATTAAAGTTTAAATTACATCAATGTTGCACATGGTTTGCATTAATGTGTCTTTGTTTAAATTGCATTAATGTTGCACATGTATGATTATTATTATTATTATTATTATCATTATTATCATTATTATTATTATTATTATTATTATTATTATTATTATTATTATTATTTTTGGTCATCAATATATAAAAAAAAAAAAAAAAAAAACAAAAACAAAATACATAAAAATTAAAGAAAAGAGTTCCGAATTCGAAAAAAGAAACCCAGAAGTGGTTATCAAATCAACTAGCGTACAGTTTGAACAAACCAATGCAGAAAAGATTCCAACAAGAGCGTATAAAACATATGGAATAAATGATTTGTGGCAAATGGATTTGATGGAGATGATACCCTATTCAAAAATTAACAAGGGGTATAAATATATTTTAACGTGTATTAATGTATACAGCAGGTTTGCACGAGCAATACCAGTCAAGTCAAAATCTGCAGATGAAATGTCCAAAGCTATTAATATTTTATTTAAAAATGGACATCCTAATAATTTACAAACGGATTTAGGTATTATTATTATTATTATTATTATTATTATTATTATTATTATTATTATTATTATTATTATTATTATTATTTTAGGTAAAGAATTCTACAACAGTAAAGTTAAGCAAATCCTCGATAAACTGAAAATAAATCACTACTCGGTACATTCTCAATACAAAGCTGCTCATGTTGAAAGATTTAACAGAAACCTTGAGAGATAGATTAAAGAAATTGTTCGTGTATCAAGGTAATAAAAAATGGGTATTGGTTTTACCAAAAATTATAACCAGTTATAATAATTCATCACATCGAGGACTTAATGGATTGAGACCGGTTGATATCACATCAAAAACATTCTATTCTAAAAAAATCTGAAAAAAATACAAAACCGAAATATAAAGTTGGTGACCATGTTAGAATTAGTAAAATTAGTGCATCACCATTTATTAAAAATTTCGATACAAATTGGAGTGATGAAGTCTTTGTAATTTCGAAAATAAATACTAGCCAGAACCCTGTGATGTATGTCATCAGAGATTCTGAAAATAACATTGTACAAGGGAAATTTTATGAGCAAGAATTACAAGTCATTCCTCCCCCAAAAGTATTTAGAATTCAAAAAATATTGAAAACTAAAATGGTGGGTAAGGATAAACAATACTATGTCAAATGGCATGGATATAAAAACCCATCATGGATATCGTCTCGAGACCTCGTAAAATGAATTTTTACATTATTTTGCCAAGTAATAGTTGTCCGAATATACATCCAGAAAACACTGCCAGTAAATTTATGGTCAATCTCCAAAATCCGATTTATTTAAATGGTAATTGGGAAGTTGCTCTCCTTGACTTTACATTTGTGTACAATCTCTTTCCAATTTATAGTAAAGCTAAAATTGAATATAAAAAGAAAGAGACGCAAAGAAATATCTCTTTTGTCATTGATAATGTAGAAGATCGAATTGATATTGGTCCTTCCGATTCAATTGTCAAAATGTATATTGATCGTCAATATTTAATAGTTGAATGTAAATATCATCCCTTTACTATAAAATTTGATAGTTTAGCAATGGCAAAACGATTGGAATTAACAAGTCAGAGTAATAGAAATCATACTAATATATTCCAAGTACTACGGCCGAGATTTACCAAAGTAGCAGCGCGATATGAGACAATTTCAATGAAAGTTGAGTTTGAGGGTGAAACTGAAAATACATATACGTTTAATGAGAATTTATACATTTCTAAATTGGAGGAATTACAATCATATTTAATTCAGAATTGTGGATCAATATTTAAATCATTGGAATTAGTAGACAATACTTTGTTCAAATTCAGTTTGAATACTGATATTACTGAAATTACTTTTGATAAAAATCTAATAAAAACATTAGGATTATCAAAAAGGAACATATATTCAAGATGGAAAATTAAATGTAGGTATGAATAAACCGAAAATAATTAAACTTCATCATCAAATGTTTCTCTATACTAATATTATTGAACCCATAATTGTTGGTGATTCTTTGGTTCCTCTATTGAAATCTATTTGGGTTGAGAAACATGAACAAGATGATGTTGTACAAATCAATGTAGAAAATCCCATGTATTTGCCTGTTTCAACATCCTGTATAAACAATATAGAAATAAATATAAGAGATGATTCTGGTCAATTAATCGAATTTGCAAAAGATTCAAAACTCATTTGACACTACATTTTCGTAAAGTAGATGGCTAATTCTGATATTATTAGTATGTATAGTGGTAGCCAAAGTGGTGGCGAATTACCATATTTTGTTGGTAAACAGTACGGAAGTGGGTGGTTGAGAACAATTGGTAGATTTGCGTTACCAATTCTTAAACGTATTGGTAATTTCGGTATGAAAACTGCAAAAGATGTAATTATGAATGACAAGAAAATATTACCATCGTTGAAATCAAATGCAATTGCTGAAATAAGTAAAGTAATACCTGGTATGTTTAAAACTGAACCAGCACTGGTACCAGTAAAACGTAAATTTGAAAGTGAAATTAAAACAAGTATGGGAACTAAACGCAAGAGAGGGAGAAGGCATATAAACAAACGAATGAAAGGACACGGAACCATATTTGAAGAATGATTTGCGGTAAATCTGAATTATGTCTATTTGATCGACCATCGCCTCAGGCGGTTATCGAATATGGAGCATTTGAAGATGTATTTCCAATGAATTCTATTACCGATAGTAGAAATGATGTGGAATTTTACATTAATGGTTCTCAAACAGAATATTTAGATTTGAACGATACTTTGTTGTATGTTCAAATAAAAGTTGTAGATAAAGACAATAAAGCATTAGCTGCAGATGATACAACTGAACCTAATAATTTCTTGTTTCATACTCTCTTTAAAGATGTTATTCTTGGATTTAATAACATTAAAATTGAGGGTGGAAACAATACATATGCTCACAAGGCAATTATCGAAACTATTTTAAATTATAATAATGATACTAAAGATACTTGTCTAACTCCAATGGGATATGGTGTATCTGATGATCGAAAAAAGTGGATTAAAGGCTCAAAAACTTTCAACATGTGTTCATCTCTACAATTGGATTTTATGGATCAACCCAAATATTTACTACCAGGTGTTAATGTACATATGAGATTGAAAAGATCTGATTCTGCATTGTCATTATCAACTGGAGTTGCAGGTGCAGCACCTAAATTAATATTACTCGATGCCAAATTAATGGTTCGAAGAGTTCGATGTGAATCGTCTGTATTAGCGGGACATCAAATTGGATTAAATACCAAACATGCAATTTATCCGATAAAAACAAAAGAAATTGTATCATTTGCAATTGCTAAAGGAGCATCATCTTTTTACAAGGAGCAAATATTTGGAGATCGAAGAATGCCTAATTTTATCCTTGTAACTTTTCAAAGTGAAGCTCAATATAACGGATCTTATGATACATCTTCATCAAAATTCAAACACTTTAGTGTAACTTCTCTTTCATTATCGAAAAATACTGATTATCGAGAAACTTATACTCAAGATTTTGATAATGATAATTATTGTACTTCATATATGCAAAGTCTTGTCAGAAATTTAGGATATTTGGATAAAAATCTTAATTGTGGTATAAGTCTGGAAGAATTCAAAACATTCTATCCATTTTTCACATTTGTTCTGGCTCCAGATTTTGATTTAAATCAAAGTCAATTACCTCAAAGTGGCAATTTGAGATTGGATATTAAGTTCGGTAAAGCAACTACTGAACCAGTCCATGTAATAATCTATGGGGTTTTTGAAAATGAAATCCAAATTACTGCAAATCGAACTGTACTAGTATAAATGAAGAAATTTAAAAGATTAAAGTTTTTTATGGAGTAAGATTTTTATTTTATAATTTAACTTATTGATTAGTTCTATTCAGGTGTCTCGAATTGGTATTCAATTATTGGGAAACGAATTTCTTGGAGTTTATCCACTGGATAAAATTCCATATTTGAGAAATAATCAAGCCATAATCGTCAATACTCATACATCTAATTTAGGAGGTGAACATTGGATTGCTGTATATGTGAAACCAAACCGAGTATATGCATTCGATCCCTTTGGATATTATTACCCAAATTTATTAATTAGTAAATTGCAAACTATTGGTAACCTATTGTATATAATCGAACTCGGTATCAAAATCCATTTTCAATTACTTGTGGCCAACATTGCCTTGCATGGTTGTTATCAATGTATAATTTTGTTTAATAAATGTATTAAATGTCACAAGTTTATTATTATTATTATTATTATTATTATTATTATTATTATTATTATTATTATTATTATTATTATTATTATTATAATTATAATTATTAATTAATTTTATTATTCATATCAACAAATTTCATGCACTTGTATTGCATGTCTTTATGTGAGTAACAAAGACATTATTTGTTACTATGTGAGTGAATATGTGTGCGTTAATTTTTTCTATCCTATCTGCATTTTGATTGGATAAACGTTACATATATAATCTATGTTTTTGTAATTCTTTTTCATTTATTCAAAATGCAAAATATTTCAAATGAAATCAAGGAAATGATTCGAAGAAATCGTATGGGTAATTTTTTTTTTAATATGTTTTTATTTTTATTTATATTTTAGTCTACATTAATGAAAATAATGTTTCGGGAACTTATAATTTTTCAGCAAGTAATGGAATTGAAAATAATGTTTCCGGAAATTATGGTAAATTTAATTTTTAAATTATTATTATTATTATGATTTTTTAGTAAATAATGCTGTACACAATCTCGCGTGCAAGAAACCTAAATGTAGGTTTTTTAAAATTTTAAAATTAATATGCTTTAAATTATTATGATTTTTAAATTAATTTACTTTAAATTATTATGATTTTTTAAATTAATATGAAGTCAATTTTGTTATAAAGAAAATGTATGAAGTCAATTTTGTTATGAAACAAATAATGAAATTAATTTTTATAAAGAAAATGAATATGTTTTTATTTAATTAAAATAAATTTAAATATAATACACTTATGAGCAAGGGAGGGACAGAATATTTTGTCGTATAAACTCAGATTATATAGTAATAATAAATAATAATAATTTTGATAATAATAATAATAATAATTTTGATAATAATACTATTTTACTTATTTTATAGGTTATAAATATCCAACCTTTTGTAACAGTGCTACACATCATGACTGTGACGATATTATGGAAAAATATTATGGTCATGAATATAAAAGTGTAACATACTTGTTATGTCCTACATGCCAAACTCTTGAAACATCGACATATACCGAATTTTATGATAAACATCGTAATCATTTAACCCAATATATGCCCTTCTAAAAAATCAGTTTTCAAAATTGCGTATCAAAAATATATATCATCAACTAATAATAGGAACACCGAAAACTTACAAAATCGACAATTAATGGAAACATCAACAAAAATCAATAATAGGACCACCAACAAAAGTATGATTAATGCCATGTTGATACAAAATCGACAATTAATGGAAACAGTCAATAGATTAATAGGAATAATAGGTAATAAAAGACATTTAGAAATTCCCACAGAAATTCCCACAAAAAAGATGAAAGAAATAATAGTCATTAGTGAAGACGACGATGATGTTGTAAGTAATGAAGTTGTAAATAGTGAAGTTGTAAATAGTGAAGTTATAAATAGTGAAGTTATAAATAGTGAATTTGAAAATAGTGAATTTGAAAAATAGTGAATTTGAAAATAGTGATGTTGTACCCCAAGTATGATAGTGGTATAGTCGACGTAGTTTCCGACCTGAATAGTTCCCATGTAATAGTTAAGTTGGATATATCTTCCTTGAATTGTAAAATTCTTTCTGTTCCTGACGTTCTCATAGAAAAATTGTTAGAAATTGTAAATAAAATGAAATCAGTAAAAATTCAATTTTGTATTAAAGTAGAGTTTGAGAAAAATGATGAATTTCAGTCTTTCATAATCTCAAACTCTGCTCGTGTATGGAGCGACACATTTATTGATGATGGCATCTCTCTTTTAAATGAAAAAATTAGTAAAATAAATGAAAAGGGAAGTAATTGGACCATTAACAAAATAGAATACATTAGTTTTATGTGACAAAATATTCAAAGATTAGTAGGTTGAGTGGTCGTAAATATATTGAAACCCCGAAAACATTAATCAGGAAAAAATGTATAATAAATGTAAATAATGATGACGAATTTTGTTTCCTTTACTCGGTTTTGGGCTCTTATAAAATATGATAGTACTCCTGATGAATTGCGTCATCTGCCTAGTTCTTATAACCTTTCAGATCTGATATATAACCCGGCAGATATGCCAATGAAATTATCAATATCTCAAAATTTGAACGACAAAACCCAGGTTATTCAATTAATGTTTTAAGTTATGACGAAACTGGGTTAATTTCGGGTCCCATCATGAAACATCCTTTATAGATATAATTTATCGCAGTAAAATAGTAGGACGGTACTTGTCTAAATTTGTTATTATTACAGAATCGGAAAACCTACCATTACGTTGCTATATCTGATTTAAACATCTTTCTTAATTGCCGAAATTCATCAATAAGTTCTGTTCGTATTTACTGTAAGTGGTGTCCTAGATGTCTGAATGGATTCAGATTTGAAGATAGTTTTATTAAACATCAAGGTCTTTGTGAACGAAACCAATTAGGAACCACAATGTACACACTACCAAAAGATCCATTATTAGAATTCACAGACTATAGTAAAATGATTACTCCTCCTTTTGTTATTTATGCCGATTTTGAGGCAATCCTTCCTAAAGATTCTAAATATTATCAGAAACATTTACCCATTTCGGCTGGACTTTTATGTATAAATAATAATACAGGCGCAAAATTTTATAAATCATTCATAGGCCTTTCTTGTATAGACGAATTTTTAAAAGAAATTAATGATATCGCTAAAAAGATTGTAACTCCCTATTATTATAAAAATAAAAATAAGAAAATGATATTCACAGAAAATGACCAAATTAATTTTAATAACAGCACAAACTGTCATTTGTGTAAAAAATTATTAGTTAAACCAGTCAGGGATCATGATCACTTTACCGGTCAATTCCTTGGTGCTGCTTGCAACACTTGTAATCTTTCCAGGAAAATATACCACACACTACCTGTAGTCTTTCATAATTTGAGAGGGTATGATCTCCATCATATCCTCAAATTTGGCTTGGCTAAATATAAGTCCTGGCATATTTCTTGTATACCGGTGACAAGTGAAAAATTTTTATCTCTTTTTGTGCATATTGATTCCCTGACTGTGAAATTTATAGATTCTTGTCAGTTTGTAAATTCGTCTTTGAAAAATGCTGTCTCAACCCTTAACACATTACCTTTGACAGAATCTGAGTTTAGAGGGTCTATTATTAAGAGTAAAGGGATTTTCCCTTATGATGTAGCAACTTCCCTTGATGTATTAATTTCTACATTAGAATTGCCCCCTAAATGGAGTGATGTATCCGATGATGAATACAATAAAGCAAAACTAATCTGGCAAGAGACATCATGTAATTCCCTTTTGGATTATATGATGGTCTATTTGAAATTAGATGTATTTCTGTTGGCTGACTTTTTTCAGCAATTCCGAGCTAAGAGTATTGCTCATAATAGGCTTGAGCCTTTGAATTTCCTAGGTATCCCCAGTCTTTCTTGGAGTTCTGCTTTGTTAAGTCTTGATAAACCGATTGAGCTTCTCACCGACATGGAAATGTATAATTTCTTTGAAGGTGGGATTAGAGGTGGGATAACGTTTGTGAATAAACATTTTGTTAGTAGTGATGAAATACAGAGTTGTTGTATATTGACATCAACAACCTGTATGGATGGGCTTTATCACAAAAGCTTCCGACGGTGGTTTTGAATGGGTGACTGATGACATTGCTTTAGAGAGATTATTAATTGAGTGCACAACGGAAGATTTAAATCAACTTGATTATGGCTATACTATAGAAGTAGATTTAAAAATACCGAAATCTAACCATGACAAACTAGATGATTTTCCGGTAGCTCCTGGTTAAGATGTGCCCACCTTTTTCTAAAGTGGAGAAGTTGCTACTTACACACGATCCGAAAACACACTATGTTTTACATTGGCGACTTCTCCAAATCTTTCTTCAGTTAGGTGTTGTTGTTACCAAGGTACATAGGGCTATTAGGTATACACAAAGCACTGTCTTCAAGAAATACATAGATACCAACACACAACTACGAGCCGCATCCATAACACCGCTCGATAAAGACTATTACAAGTTGCTCAATAACAGTTTGTATGGAAAAACTGTTGAGAACTTGAAAAAACGTATTAACTTACGACTGTGCAATTCCGCACAAAAACTTATCACATATGCCTCAAAACCGGCATTTAAGAAATCTACTAGGATAGACGATGATTTGATTTCGGTTTTGCTTATGAAAGAGTCTGTATGTTTAGATAGGCCCAGCTACATCGGGCAAACTGTACTTGATCTTTCTAAACTGAGAATGTATCAGTTGCAGTATAATGAATTGCAAAAATATCGCGATGAGTTTAACTGTGAAATTAATATAGTAGCTAGTGATACAGACTCTTTCTTTTTGGAAATTAAAAATTGTAGTCTTGACATTCTCTTACCTGCCATGATTCGTGACTCCTTGCTTGACACATCTAATTATAACCCACAACATCCTTTATATAGTAGAGCACTAGATTCCGTCATTGGAAAATTCAAAGACGAGAATAAAGGATTGAGATATAAGGAGTGGGTGTTTCTTCGTCCCAAGTGTTACAGCTTATTAGGTGATAAAGAAACTCTAAAGCAAAATCTGTCACGTTGAAAGATACTGGCTTAGATCACAATTCCTATCGTGATTGTTATTTTAACAATAAGGTTTACTCTGTGCCACAATTCCGCATTGCATCCAAAAATCATCAATTGTACAGCATAAAAAACATTAAGAAGGCGCTGACAAATAGAGATGACAAGCGGTATTGGAAATCGAAAAACAAGAGTTTGGCATATGGGCATTATCGGATAGGGGACACTTTTATATATGATGATGACGACAATTTTGACGGAGAAGATTACTGATCATTTCGGTAATAATAATAATCATTATTATAATTATTATTTTTTATTATTAATAGTTGTCAATGAAGCCAAGATTGTAAGAAACAATCAATGCAACAGACATTTGTAAAAATGACAATGTAAAATTGTAAATTTGTAATTTAAATATATTTTGTTGATTACTATTTTTCTAAGTATTATTATTATTAGTATTATTATTATTATTATTATTATTATTATTATTATTATTATTATTATTATTATTATTATTATTATTATTATTATTATTATTATTATTATTATTATTATTATTATTACTTACATAAAGACATTTCATGCACTTGTATTGCACTTGTATTGCATGTCTTTATGTGAGTAGAAATTACTCAGTTAGTAACAATGACTCATCGATGAGTCATATTCAGAGAACAAAGCATCGATAATATCCAATTCTGATTGGTTAGATGTTATCGATACTTTGTACATCTTTTCAAATGAGGTAATTATTATTTTTTTATGATTTAAATTTTTTTATAATGAAATTTTTTTATGATTAATTTTAATTTTTTTTTTTATGAAACCAGTTTTTATGAAAACAAATTATATGATTTATGAAATAAATTTTATGAAAACAAACTTTTTTATGAAGAAATGGGTATGTTTTTATTATTATTATTATTATTATTATTATTATTATTATTATTATTATTAATATTATTATTATTATTATTATTATTATTATTATTATTATTATTATTATTACTCTTATTATTATTATTATTCTGTAGCGACATACAATAAATTTTGGTTTACCAAAAAGAAGTCTTCTAAAAATTAGAGTCGTGTGATGAGTCTTTCTTTTAAAAATAAATGATTGGTCTTTGTTCAAAAAGTCATCGATGAGTCATACAAGGGGGGGGGGGGGGGGCGTATGCAAAAAAAAAAGAAACCCCCTATCTAAACTATGAGTCATCGATGAGTCTTTGTCTATATGTCTTTGTTTAAATGTATTTAAATATTTGATTAAATGTCTTTGTTTAAATATTTGTTTAAATGTATTTATTTAAATATTTGTTTAAATGTATTTATTTAAATTTTTGTTTAAATGTATTTATTTAAATATTTGTTTAAATGTATTTATTTAAATATTAAATATGTCTTTGTTTAAAAAATGATGAGTCATACATACTTTAATAATGAGTCAGTTGGCTTTGTTCCAAAAATGATGAGTCATATGACCTTGTTACTAAAAATAGAATGACCTTGACGAGTCATCGATGCCGTCACATGACCTAGTTACTAAAAATAGAATGACCTTGATGAGTCACCGATGACGTCACGTGACATTGTTACTAAAAATAGAATGACCTTGACCTAGTTACTAAAAATAGAATGACCTTGACCTAGTTACCGCGGTTGCTATGGATGAGTCATGTGACCTTGACCCAGTTGCTATGGGTGAGTCATATAACCTTGACCCAGTTACCGCTGTTGCTATGGATGAGTCATCGATGAGTCATATGTCTTTGTTTTGCGCTGAGTCATCGGGGGGGGGGGGGGTAGTGCAAAAAAATGACAAAAAACGATGAGTCATGGAGCACACTTCTCTCTACTGATATAAATGTATGATTATCCCGAGGCTCGGCTCATAGATAATTCAAGACTGCCTTTTTGCATGTCTAACCTTAACAAGATGTTAGAATGTCTGTAATTTTTCAATAATATTTTAGTTTAAGAATATATGGGATCTTTATTTGTTCCCTGGGTTTACTCAGTTTTCTTTAATGGTAATTAGTATCTTGAAAATTACAAAATCAATCCCAAACAATTAAAGTACATTTATCCCAAATGGTAAAAAAATATTTAATTATTTTGTTCTTGTTAATTAAATTATTTTATTTACTATATATTTTATATTTTATTCTTAATTTTATAATTTTAAAAAAGGACACTTATAATGTACATGCGTATTTTAATGAAATATTTGGTAAAATAAGGAGTAAAATAAAAGTAATTGTAGAATTTAAATATTTTATTTCGAATAATTACTTCATAAAATTAATTGCAAATGTTTCAGAAAAGTAAAAAAGAAACATTACACATATATATTAAATGAAAAAATTCAATTATTTACCGTAAACATTGGCTGAAAAAATTAGTGCAGCGAAAAGTTTGGAAAGAATCAAACTAAAAACTTTAACCTAATATTTTAAGAGAAAGAATGAGAAGAGTTTTTGTTTAAATATATATTTACATAAAATGGCACATTTTTCAATCTTCTCAAGTTTTAGAATTCATTAAAAAAGCTTTGGGAAATCAACGGCTTAAATAACAAATTGACAATTTTTAAAAAGTGATTATTGAAATTATTTAAAAATATAAATAAAAATAATAATGTTCTGATTATAATTTTATTATCATAAAAGTCATTTGTCATATTTTTCAACTTTAATCTGTTTTCACATACAATTTCATTTATCTTCATTGAATTTTTACAATAGTTTAACATTTTGTATTGGAACTGCTACTTCAAGTGTTATTTCAAATAAATATAAAGAATTGATCTAACGCAGCGTTCTCCGACCTTCTTTATACCATGCCCAACCGTTGTATTTTCAAAAGTCATATGCCTCACCGGCCCTTTTGAAGTAGCTGTCAAACTTCGATAATCAGTATTGGCAGTATGCAAAAATAATGGTCTATAAAATTGTTGTATCCACGTTGTTATATTTAGTCGTGAATGAGCATATTATATTAAATAATATATGTGGAATAGTTGATAATTGCTGACGTGTCACACTTCTGAGGCTTGGAAACACTGATCTAACGTCTATATTAAATAAAGGTAGATGGGATTTTTAATAAGAGTTATTTTAGAATTTAAATACCGAACATTTCTATTTTGACAAAAATTTTCGGCATTGCATTTTTCAAATGTGATTTGCAAAAAAGGTAATGCCAAACATTTGAATTAAATATTAAAATATATTTATCAAAAATTGAAATGACCATAAATGAAATTTAAAACTAAACAACAGCCCAAAATGTAAACAAAAGGTTATGAGTTATTTTAGAAGTATAAAAGCATTTCACCATTTAGGAATAATAAAAATCTAATAATATCATAATAAATTTACTTCATAAATATTAGAGAAAAAATAACAATCGCCCGATTATTTTATTAATTATTTATTTAATAATTATTATTGATAACAATTTTAAAGATAAGAGGTTAACAAAGTAGAAGTCACCGAATTGTATATATTATTTTTTTGATAAATCTCCCATTTTTAATATTTAAATTCTAAAACAGATAATTTTTTATATTTGATCAACTTACTTTTTCATTTTAAGGCATGAAAAAATAGTTACAAAAATTTAAAATAATAATTTATTATTTTAAATAAATATTGTGAAAATGAAAGTACTAAAAATACATCTGGCTTTTATTCTGATACTGCCATTTATTTTTAGAATATTTTCAAAAAGAAATAATTTCCCGAAAAAACTAACTAAACTCCTTTGAGCGTGATATAAATAATAAGAAAAAAATTTAAAAAGATATTTTATAATTTAAATTTTCTTTTAATAAGTGCCACTTGTACACAAGCAGAAACATTGTCATGATGAAAGTAAATGTAAGACCTAATAAATATAGTTTCTAATATTAGCCAATAAATATATTCAAATAATCTTAAAAGTAATTAAAAAAAACTTTCGGAGAAAGACCAAAGACACTCACAAATTGCTTATTTAAATAAACTGTATATATCTTTATAAAAGTTTAAACAATGTAATAAAATCACATTCCAGATTTTTAATTTTAAATATTTATTAAAAAAATTAAAAATATTAATTAAAAAAAATAATATTGTAATTAATAATATGAAATCAGTGATTTAATAAATTCTTTCTTTTACATTTCAACTTAGTGAAAACTAAATTTTAAGAAATATCATCACCTCCAAAATACGATCCGTCAGAAAGACTTGTGGCTATCTCTCCGTCTTTAGTAATTATGTCAACAATTCCTTCTTGAATAAAATACATTCGTGAGCCGACTGTTCCTTCTTTGATAATGAAATCTCCTGGCTGAAAGACTTCATAATGAAGTTTGACAACTACTTCCGATACAAAATTATCATCGGCATTTTTAAAGAATGGAACCGACGCTACCAGTCCACGACAATTGTAATTGATTACTTTCTGAAATTTATAATAAATCTCGAATTATTTTATTTACTAAAATAAATATTTGCTATTTATTGTCATTTATTTGTTTAAATAGTTTGAAGTCATGCAAATATATGGGAATAATTTTCAAACCAAAATAAAATACTGCATAAAAGAAAAAAAACGGGATTTTAAAATGTGGTGAAGGTTTTTCTTCATCATTGAGTGTTCATATTAAAAGTGGTCATGTCATTAATATTTATAAACATTGGATTCTTGAAGAATATGATTCTTGCTAGTGTTGACGGATTAAGTTGTCATTGTATTGCATGAAGTAAATTTATTCAGGACAGTTTACGAAAAACTAAATCAAACAGGTCTCACCCAACATCGCATGAAACAGTCAAAAATATGGTGGCTAATTTTTATGATAAGAAGAAGACAAATCTCAGAACTACTTCAATCTGTAGTAAACAAAGGTAAGAGTTTCTCGCTAAGTTTGGATGAATATACTTCTTTCAAAATAGAAGATATATGAATATTGTTGTTCATAAAGTCAGTGAACATTGATTCCTTGGAATGGTCAGGGTTCTTATTTCCTGAATTACTAAAAGAAATTTTCTAATAGAAATAGTGAACAAGAAATTAGGCGAGTTTGGCTTAGATTTCAAGACTCGTATCTTAGGTTATACGATTGAAGGTGTTTCATTAATGGTTATATTTGGAAAAGAAATATTTTCATATCTTCAACATTGTATTGCATATTGCATTCATTTAGTAGTTTGCAAAATTTTATATTATAAAGTAAATATAATTAATGGTGAATTCATCGGAAATTCATCCACAGTAATGATATTTCTGAAGAATCAGTCACAATGTTTATCAAAGTTGAGAAGGTTTTCTTAAAAGGATTCCATTCGGTTTCCACAGATCCTGACAAAGAAAAAACGTGGGATGAACCTCGATGCAAACTTTCTTCCGTCAGATTTATTCGAAATGACATTCATACTTCAGAGACTTACATTCAACCACTTCGAAACATCACAAGGACGATCCAACATTAGTAGACGGATAGGAGCCTGCTAACTTCCATACAATCAGCGGGGGTAAAATATTAGGTCAACTTAAAAACAGAAAACCTTTTGAAAAATATGGAGGTCAACTTAAAGACAAAGGAGTTTTTAAATATTTTATGTATGTCAACTCAAAAATTGTGTAGATCAACTCACTGATTAGAAAGTTTTTTTATAATTATGTAAGTTGAATCGACTTTAAAAGTAGGTGCCCGCTAACTCAAAGTAGGTTAAATACACATACTACATAGTTTTAATAAATATTCTAACTCAAAGGAGGTCAAATAAGAAAAAAATATATACCTGGGGTATAAAAACTGTTAGTATGTTAGTAATTGTATATTGGGCAATAAATAAGGGATAATTCAACAACTTTTAAGAATTGAAATTTTTTTACGAAACATGTTTAGGTCAAATCGACGTAAAATGTGGACTATACCTTAGAAAAACCGACGATCACCAAATCCAAAAACTTAAAACTTTAGGAATTGTTTTCAGTACATTTTGACTTTTACTTTTTTTTAATTTTAAAATATTAAAAACTTAATAAAGCTTTTGTACTTTCCACTAATATCGGAATTTATATATAGGATGATAAAAGACAATGATATCTATCTAATGATATATCAAATAATATATTCTTATTTAAAATAAAAAAGATATTCAAAATTTAAAATTTGAAAAAGTATGAAAAGTTTTAAATTTAAAAAATCTTGCCAAATTTTCCACACATCCTATGATGAAATGTTATATATTGTTTTAATAAGCATAGGATACCTTACAAAACAGTTTTTGTTACAACATTTTAAAATAATTTTTAAAAATAAAACAATTTCGTACAATATTTTAATTATATATATATATATATATATATATATATATATATATATATATATTATATTTAAATGTTTAAAAAGAGAAAACAAATATATATCGGATAACATATTATTCAATTGTTAAAGATATTGACATTTCAAAATTTGAAAAATTTAAAAATTAAATTATGGGACAAAATAACTTTTGATAAGTTGTAGAGTTTCATAAGAAAAATATTTCTCATTAAGGAACTATGTGTCCAAAGTAAATTAATAAAAAGAGGTTATTATAATTTATGGTTTTAATACAATATTATTTGTTTTTATAAAATTATTTCGCTGTTATTAATGCTATGATTTAACATTTATTATTATTAACATTTATTCGAATTATTCGAAAATTATTTATTTAGAGATTATTTAGTTATTGTTCCATATTTTTTTTCTTTTGGTATATTTATTATATAATTATTCAAATTAATACTCATCGTGGTGACCTATTATGTAGTAGATTAAGGTTTCTTGAGGAAAGTGGGTAAGGTCACGCAAGAAAGGTGTGAGAAGATTCAACTGTTTGTCCATCAACATATTCTACAAAGAAAAAACGCGTGGTGGCTCAGACAATAAGCTTCAAATAAGACAGAAATATATGATCAAATTATACATTCATATTTAAATAAAAGTAGTTTATAGAAATACTCATCTTTGACTTAAGCTTGATGGCGTATATGTATAGTTCCAAATTCTACTGGTGACGAATGCTATCGTACAATAAATTGGAAAAAAAACTTAATTTGAGAATTTTTTTGCATTCATCGAAAGATAGGTTCTCTCCTTGCCCTAGCTGTAAATTAGAAAAGTCTCGACTTTGCATTTAATAATCTGCACATTTAAAATATTTGGTTTTAGATCGTGAAATATAACGAGTAAATTTGTAATTATTTTTTTTAATTACTTATTATATAATTTATGTTACCTAAAGATTTACGGGGATAAAAATATTTTGGTTTGATTAAAACAATAAATTGTATAATTTTTATAGTATATAGTATAATTTTTATTGTCTGAGAATATCTCTGAGAAAACAACAATATAACTCAATTTTCAATGCTCACCTCCCTGAGGCATTCTGAAAGCTCTTGTAAAATATCAGTTTCGTTGAACATATTTCCTTGATACCTATGTTCATAGTAATCTGTAATTTTCTGCCTAAGTAAACGAGGCAATTTCCTATATCCCATATATTCTTCAACTTGTTTATACTATCATGATCCGAATGAGATTTATAACTGTTTCACTATTAAGTACCTTCTCTCTGTACATCCGTTTCGATGTGTCGTACGATTGAATCAGAGCAGCAGCATGTCCCACAAAAAGCGCATAACAAGTTGCTCCGGTCATCATGCTAACGATTGTAACCCACGCTTCACTTGTACTAGTCGGCGGAAATCTTCCGTATCCGATACTGAGCATATGCGACATGGCTTTAAATAGGGACCAAGTATATTGATCAAACCAATTTGCATCCTATAAAATTTCATTTCTTTTTATATTTTAGTTGCTTACAAATTAAAAGTAGCTATTAACTGACAAATAAACTTTCCTTTAAATTGCATTTGACTATCCAACAATCATTTGGGAATTCTCTCATCATCGGGATCAGAAATTGTAGGCATGCATTCCAATGACCAAGAAGAAGCATCATTAAAACTAAATTGAATATACCAATGAATTTGCTTGCTGTGTTGAAAAACTGAAGAAATATTTATAAATTTGTAAAAGTATAACAATGAATAAGTAATTGAATAAGTTAATAAAATAATAAAACAGTTAATAATTTTATTGCATTTCCTCTATATATAAATTTTTGCTCGTTTCGACTCTAGGGTTGACAAAGAAAGGATAATACAAAACTATAAAAATTAAAACAAATGTAAAAATTTTAATTTATTATTATATCAAATTTATTATTATTGTAATGTAATGTTAATGTTTTAGGTTTAATTTTTTGATGCAACTATAAATTACACTAATTAACTCAATTCGAGCAACGGCCCCCAAGATCCAACAAAAGGATCTATATAGCAATTTTCTATAGTAATCATTTACTATAGAGAATTGAAAATTTAAAAAAATAAATAAACATCAAAAAAAAAAGAATTTTGAAATTAAAAATTATTAATAATATCTCTAATTAACAAATATTTACAAATCCTGCTAAATTCGAAACAGAAGAAAGAAAAGAAAATTTAAGAATGAAAATTATTCCAAAATAATTCAATTCCTATTCAGTTTAATTCTCCGAAAATTTCATTTCTATTTAACTTAATTTTTAACATTTATCAACGAGACTCTATCAAAATTCTCAACTTCCCAAATTCGGAGTAAATTGAAAATTCAAGTTTTCACGCAAAAAAGAAGAACGAAAATCTGAAACATCCATCCTTTGCATTTAACGAATTTGGCAATTTAATTCGAGATATATATTAAAGGTTTTTCATATTATTATTTTGTAAATAAAAGTTTGAAGTTACATAATTGTTGTTGTTGGTTTATTATTATTTATATTGTAGTCGCACTACAGACATTCACCCCAGCTGTCCCGAGACAATTCATTTACTAGTGACTCGGCTGTGTACTACAATGTTTCTTAACATACACTTACCTACAAACATAAATACAATATACACTTATAACTATATACAAACTATAACACCAACCATATAAACGTACTAACATATTATTGAGAACATACCCATAACAATTATTATTAGAAAAAGAGGGATTGGCAACAGGTTAATTAATATTAGTGAACACAATTATGTTTGTGTATATATCCCTATGTTTGAAGTGGTATATACAAAAGAAAAGCGAAAAAAGATGGAATATTTGTGTTCTAAATGTTTTTTATTAAATTAGGATGTTAAATTTAGTGATATACTTGATTATCTTATTAATACTTTTGGCACCATAAATGTGATAACTTACTCTATATTCGTGTACACCACTCCATTTAAACAAAATGAGCACATAAACGCTTTTGACTTTGTACTCATTCTATTAGCTAAGATCGAATGTTTAGAGTGACATAAAATGTTTCTAGACTTGGATTTTACTAGATATATTTAAGCCTGCAGTGCACGGCGGTACAAATAATTTACAATGTTTAAATTGTTAAGAAACTATTTTGAATGAAATAAAAAATGTTAGCTTGAATTTAAAATTTGTAATTATTTAATTATAAATTAGAATTTTTAAGATTTTTGTTATTTTATTGAATAAAAAATAAAAAATTATAGATTTTCTTTCTTACCTGATGTTGACATTGAAGGTGCTATCGAAATGTATTGTATAAGCGATGCTCAAATGGAGTTTTGAAATTTTAAAATGAGTGCTTTTTAATTTTGTGAAAGAAAAGAAGTTAGTTTCCCTTTGTCATTGGAAATTTTCAACTTTACAATTTTCATTAATTTTATTTTTAGTACTTATATAACAACGGTGGGCAAATGCGGCTCTTCGTTGAGTAAACTGCGGCTCATTGATAATTGAATTTTTGATAATTGAATTTGAAAATTGAATTCGATTTTTTTATTTTGAAATTTTTTCAACTGAATTTTTAAAAAAAAATTTTTTGTTGCAATTGTATTTTCATAAATGTTAAAAATTAACGAAACATTGTTTTTCACATTTTACTGCTTTTTAAAATTATTTTGTAGTAGGCGGCGCTTTGTTATAACAACGAGAGAGAAGCAATGAAAATAAATTTAGTGAAATTTAGTGAATTTTGATTAGTTAGTATTTTTGTTTGTACAATATTGCGGTCGTTTGTATATTTTAGTATAGTTTTCTATTCGTGTTTTTTGAAAAATTTGGTAAGAAGATTTTTTATGAAGCATTTTAAAATTTTAAATTAATTAAAATTAAATTTATGTCTTTTTATTATTTGTTTAAATTTCAGTAATATAAGTTATTCAAATTTTATTATTACAATGACCTCAGAAAACATCAAAAAACGAAAATACAAACAAGAAAATAGAACTTTTCAAGAAGAATGGACAGAAAAGTTTTTTTTATTGACAATAATGGTAAATCGTTGTGTCTTATTTGTAAAGTTACAATTTCCAACTACAAAGTAACCAATTTACGTCGACACTATGAAGTAAGTCATCCACACTTATCAATTCAATATCCACTCAATTCAAAATTGCGAACAGAAAAACTTAAGTCATTGCAATCAGGGCTTCAAAACCAACAAGGACTAATGTCTTCTTTTAGTCGAGAAGATGACAGTGCCAACGAAGCTAGTTTTTTGATAGCTTGGAATATAGCTCGTGCTAAACGTACATATGGAGAAGGTGAATTTATTAAGAGAAACTTGGAAGAAGTGATTAAAGTTTTGGATCCGGATAACTCAAAACTACATAAATTGATCTCACGTATTCCTATGTCACGTCGTACAACTGCGCGTCGAATTGGCCAAATTAGCGAAAATGTTGAAAATAATTTGATGTGTGATTTAAAAAATTGTACAGCATTCAGTTCAAAGATTTGACCAAAAGTCTTCGTTAATTCAAGAAATTTTATTACTTTTTATTAATGGATTTTTATTATATTTTATGTTTGTTACTTAAATTTTGAAATAATTGTTTTTAATAGCGTTTAAGTCTTTTTTAATCAAATTAATGAAATAAAAAAAAAATATGTAGTTCACTATGGTGGCTCTTTAAAAAATAAATTTTCGGAAAATGTCTCTCATTGAACTCATGCGTGCCCACCCTTGTTATATAATATAATTTGGTTGAAAGGAAAATTGTTTTTTATTATCTCTTCTACTAATAGAAATGAAAGAGTATATTTTAAGTCGTTTATCATCATTTTGTCCATATATCAATGTTTTATATAAGGAAAATGAAGATAATTCATAGGGTTTAGATTTTTAAAAAAAATAAGTTAAAATTGTTTTGAATGCCAAAATGTTTTTATAATTTAAAATTGTATACCACATTTAAAAATATTTTTAAAATTGCATCAGTATTTTAAAAATCTTATCTAACATTTAATTTGTCTAATTTTTATCCATATAAAAATTACTCAAGTATTACATTATATATTTGTTAAATTTTCCCGAATATTGGAATTATAATTTAAAAGTAGTATAATAGAAATAAAATAAATTTGGCAAATTAATTAAATCATAAGTTTTTTGAGTTCATAGGTTTATAAACATTTGTAAATAATTTTTTTGGAAGTTCTTTTATCATATGGGATTAGGGCATCCAATTCCGAAATTTAAAATTAGTAATTAAAGTAGTTGCTTTCTATTTATTTAAATTTTGATAATATATGTAACGTAGTCATTCGTAATAATTTTTTGTTTTAATTAAGTAATGATCAAATAAAAAGGCACCTGAAAACNAAATTTGTCAAAAAAAATTAAAATTTTTCAAAAATGAAAACATTTGGAAATTTGATCAATTATCAACTATTCCTGCGACTTAAGTGAAGTCTAAGAGTTTTTATTTTAATTAATTATTTTAATTAATTCTTTAGTAATTTAGCATATTTAATTTGAAACAAGAAAATTATTTCACTAAGTGAACTTTTTTTAGAAATTTACTGTGAACTATTTGCTTCATTTCGAATACTTTTTTTTGCTTCATCCTGACACATTTTCCTATATTTTTCTTTTTCTCTATTATCGACATTTTTAACCTTTCTTGGAAATTAATAAAATTGGAAACATATTTTCGGCAGTCATTCATCAGTATTCTAAAATATATATTTTTATATATTCGAATACATATTTCTTGTAATAGAATTGAATAGTAATTGTTTTTTCAAATTAAATCTAAAAAATTATAAATTAATTTTAATAAATTACATTTTATGGTCAAATTAATATAATTTGATAAAAGATATTTAAACAAAAGTAATGTTTCATAATAAATAATAAATAACATTTTTTATCTTTTTCATCAATTTAATTTTCATTTTTTTTATAATACAATTTGTTAATAAATTCAAAATTTATACAAATTTTAAATTTATTAAATTTATAAAAATATATAGAATAAATATTAAAACCCATTAAAACCCAAAAGGAAAATATCTTGAATTTTTTTTAACTGCATAATAGTTAGACATAATTTTTTAACTAAGGATCTTAACTTTCCCCCGAATGAAATTACTTTAAAACTTAAATTTTCAATTTGCTAAGCACAGTATTTTAAATTCGTTGAATTACTCCACATTTCTAGCAACAACTTAAATGCCTAAACACCAATATGTGGACGATTCATCCACGGACTGTTCATCCACATATAATTAGAATTCTAATTATTAAAGTTTTACACGATCTAGATAGATTTAACAAATAACCAATGAGTGGAATTCCAAAAACAAACGCATGGAAACAAATTCTGGACAATCAACGTTCGATTGGTGAATGAGTTGGTAAGGAAGTAAAGGACGAAGATTGAAAAATAAACAGATATGCAAAGATGCCACTATAAGAATCCAAAAATCCAGCAGGAGATCAAGGGAGACGATGAAATGAAATTTAACGCCCGTTTCAAAATCAGAAGAAGCATCAAGCGTCATACGCTACCCGGTCTAAAAAACACCATTCATGCAGAATTGGGGAGTGCAGCATGAAAGAGTCTAAGGAAAAGCAAGGGTTAACAATGATAAAGATCCAAGATTGACATATACTACAATAATACTATGATGTAGAGTGCAGAGAAAGACGACAACAAGTATGAAAAGATGTAGTGCTTAATTGCAGTGCTTAATATAATTGAAAATAAACAAGAAAAACAAAATAAACTAAAAACTATATAAATTGATTATTGATTTATTTTGGATGAACTGTCATCAGATGAACGGTCCATGAATGAATCGTTCGTGGATAAATAGTCCTTGATCAAAACGACCTAGAGTCATAAACATAATTATTTATTTCTGTTCTTCTTAGTGATAGTGCCTTCAGTTACCTTTTATGCATTGCGTCCAAAAAACGGAAAGATATGAAATAATTAGATTCCTTTTATCAAAAATGCTGAAACTTACTTCTTCCCATTGGCTGATATACCGAACTAATCTCGAAAGTCTTAATAATCTTAGCAAGCTTAATAATTTCGCTAATCTCAGTATACGTAAGGCTCTACCTAAATCACTTAGCATTAAAAAAAATATTGTTTGAATAAATAAATTAACCTGCATGCATAAATTGGCTGAAATGATTTGTGTTATTGAGAATGAGAAAAATATAATCCACGGGAATTGAACTAAGGAAATCTATTATGAACCAAGATCGGGCATAATGTTTGGCAATTTGTTTTGGATTGAGAATGATCTCATCGGCGAAATCATTTAATATGATTCCTAAATTACTTTTCACGATAAACAACATAAACTATTTTTTAATTAAAAAAATGTCTTATTATAGTAGGTATATATGAGAACTCTGACATTTAGCGCAATACTACCCCCTCCCGACATTTTATTTTTTCAAATATTTGGCTGTCTATTTAAACAATGACTTATTGCACGAGTTACGCTTTTGGTAACGAAAGATGATTAGTAATCAGTTAAACAATGAAATCATTGAATTTCCTCAAATGTGTAGATAACGCTCTGTGTGCTCTACTCAAAAGGTACTACTAAGGCCTTCAAGAGTTCTTTCATAGCGAGCTATAACCTTTAAATAGGTCAAAGAAATTCACGCTTATCTTGTATTGAAACATCTTATAAAAGATTTGCACAACAATGGAGAATATGTTAGACCATAACGTCCAAAGTTTCACGAGATTCAAAGATCAATAGACTTAAATGCCTTAGAATTTTTTTGTGCACATTTAAAAAGGATTCTTTAAAATTTTATAAACTTCAAATGTTTTTATCACATGATCTTTAATTCTAATCTATAAAATGAATGAAAAATGAGATAGATTTCTATCTAATGACATATTATTTAATATATTATCCTTTAACCTATTCATACTTTCACCAGGAGCGGCACCGGTTTTTTAATTGAATCTGCTGTTTTTAAAGTAAATCAGAATTATTTATGATTAATATGTCTTACAAAATGTTTTTAGTGTTTCTGGGTCACGTCATTTATGTGTACACTGCGTACCGCGCTAAGAACCGTTCCATCACTCACAGTACAAGACGCAGTCAACGTGTTAAAATAAAAAATATTTTAAATTTAAATTTTAAAAAAATTGAAAAATTTGAAATTATAAAATTACTTGTCAAAATTTTCACACATATTTTATATCATTAAAAACGGCAAATGAATCTCTACAAGATGGTGTTATTTTCAAAGTTTTCAAATAATTTTTAAAAATACAACATTTTATTGCAAGGTTTTAAAACTATGAGCTATATATATCATTGAAAAGAGCAAACAAATATGACGTATTATTCAATTTATATGAAATAATAATATTATAAATATATATTATTATAATGACATTTGAAATAAATTAACTTTTCAAATAATTATCTTAATTTTTATATAATCTATAAAATTAAATCAAGTGCTAAAATTTATATTTTTTTGACTGTAAATTTACTTAATACGTAATTGATCAGCAAGGGGTACTTCAGACACTGAGGGAGATGAAACGACGTCTGAACATACTCTGATACTTATTGCAGTTAAGGAATCGATATTATGTATATTTTTAAAATTGTTTTTTATTTGAAAATACAAATAAAAATGGATCAATTAGAAATAAATTGAAAAAAATTAATGACAATGTTTCTTATTGAAGATAGGTTAAGTGAGGTAATTTTGTTATTTGTATCACTGCGGGAAATATCAGAACATTTACTTAATTGTAGAGCTCATATAAAAATATATAAAAGTTTTAATTTGATAGGTAATATGGACAGGGACTCACTAACTTACATATCCCCTTCCTGAGGGTAGAAAATCTTTTTGAATCTAAGTCATAAAATCTGTGTAAATAATAAAATTACGAATAGTAAATTTATTGAAATTTTACCTTTATTGATTTAACTGATCAATGTCTGTTATATATAATTTATCCATAAAACTGATTGTACAGTCACCCAAAAAAGTCGTGAACAGCTATTGTTTTCTGTATGAAAAAATCTAAATATTTGTTGTTAGTGTTCTCAAGGAGAAAATGTTAATATAATTCAAAAATTATATATTAAATGTTGTTTCATTTATTTCGCATCAATGAAATCATTATTTTGTTTAAACTCCATTTATTAAAAAGGAGAGCTTGAAGAATATAAATCAGTAATATATCGATGTTTTTTGATACTGACAAATTTTCGGCACTGCCTTTTTCAAGTGAATTTCCTTCAAGCTCTCTTTATTAATAAATTCAATGGATAAAAATAATCACTGGTTAAATTAGAAAAAGTTGGATCTCGGGGGCAGTTACCCGAATTGAGTTAACTAGTATAATTCGTAATTGCATTTAAAAGAATATACCTAAAACATTAACAAAAGACTTCATTCTAATAAAAAAACCATTCACAAAAGGTTTCGAGTTCATTCAAACTCCTATCAATCAACAAAAACGTTGCCACAATAATTAAAAACAACAACAAAATGAAAATAAACATAAGACGAATAAAACCTTACTACAAGAACCAAAACCAGCAAAATAATCCCCCAAAAGACAAAATGCGAACTCAAACACAAGCAGAAACACAACCAAACCACAAAAACATCACATTCAACCACAAAACTTCAGTCAAACTATTTGACAAAGACACAATAACCAAAACCCCATACAATAAACGATACAGCGATTGTCTGAAATAAAACAGAAGCATAAAAAACAACAAATCACATGCACAAACAATCTATAATGCAATTCTCTATAGTAATAGAAGAATTCTGAAATTAAAAATTAAAAATAATATCGCTGGTTAACTAATATTTGTAAATTCTATCAAGTTAGAAACAGAAGAAAGAAAAGAAAATTTAAGGAAGAGAAAATTATTCCAAGATAATACTACTTCTATTCAGATTATTTCTCCGAAAATTACATTTCTATTTGACTTGATTTCGTGAAAACATTATATTTTTGACTCAAAATTCTCAATTTCCCAAATTTGGACCAAATCGAAAATGCAAGTTACTACGATAAAAAAGGAAGAACGAAAATCAGAAAAATATCCACTTTTCGTTTTTAAAGAATTTGGTAGTTGTACACGAAATATAACTACCATTAATTTGCCGTTGAATTAACTCTAATTTGGAGATTAAAGGTTTTTATATTATTTTGTAAATAAAAGTTTGAAGTTTATGATTGTTATCGTTAGTTTACTTATATTGCCATAGCACTACATACATTCACCCCAGCTGTCCCGAGACAGTTCATTTACTGGTGACTCGGCTGGGTACTATAATATTTCTTAACACACTCACACCAACAAACATAAATACAAAATACACTAACAACTATATACCAATTATATCCCCAACTACGTTATCACGCGAATGCTATTGAGAATGTGCACATAACAATTATCAAAAGGAAAGATTACTTTTAATTTGAAATAGTGTTTCAGGTCACCTTATTTCATATATCTAGGTTTTGATATTCAAATCTTCGAACGTTACACGAAAAGGTAAATAATAACATACAAATTAAAAAAATTGGTAATCAGCGAATAATATGACGTCTTTATCATTAGGATTACTTATATCACATTCATCGTTCTCATTATCGATTACAGTAAATTATTTAGTAGCTGGTTGTTGATAACTGATTGTTGAATTATTATTATTGTTTATAATTATTGTTATTAATATTATTACTATTATTATTATTTTTTCATTACAATTATTATTTTTATTTTTATATCATTACGAGTATTATAAACCTACAACTATGTAATAACAATCAGTTAACAACGCCATACCAACTACCAAGTACAAGATACTAACAACTTAGTATCATCTACCAGTAACTTACGAACATGTATTTTCAACTAGATACCAAGTACTTACAACAAGATACCAAACGCTATCAGTCAAGTAATTACAACAAGTCATTGAAAACCATCATTGAAATTTGCATCTAAATTTGTCTTTGAAAAATATTTCAATAAAATTTTCATTAAAAATTATCTTAAAAATTTATTTCATAAAAATTCCCATTAAAATTTTCATTAAAAATTGACTTAAAAAATTATTACATTTAAATTAACTTAAAAAAATTTCCATTTAAATTTTCATTAAAAATTACATTTCTCAAAAAAGTTGGTGGTTATTCAATCTTTTGATAATAAATTTAAAAATTATTACTTTAATTTACTTATTTAACTTTAATTTAAAATTTTTGACCATTGATTACTTAATTTTAAAATTTGAACCTTAATTTTTTAGAACCTTAATTTACTATAATTCAACAATTTTAGACCATTGATTACTTTAATTAACTTATTTAGACCATAGTTTTCTTTAATTTTAAATTTTAGACCATAATTAACTCATTTGAACCCATTGATTACTTAGCTTCAATTATTAGACCCATCATTTACTTTAATTTTTAATTTTGAACCCTAATTTACTTATTTGAGCCCATTTATTACTTTAATTTTAAAATCTAGCCCTTAATTAACTTTAATTTTTAATTTTAGACTTTAATTTACTTTAATTCAAAATTTTAGACCATAATTCAATTTTTAGGCCCATAATTTACTATAATTTAAGTATCTGAGCCCATAATTTACTGAAATTAAAAAATTTGGACCATTATTTACCTATTTATCCTTTATTCACCACACTTTTTAGTGAAGACTGCGTTTTTGTAGTGAAATTCTCAGGACCAAGGAAACACACCCAAATAATACTGATTTATCCTTGGCTTTTTGTATTGAAAATATCCTGAGACCTTAAATTACCATGTTTATTATTGACAGTCGGATTTTGTATTGAAAAAAATTTTTTTTGCATTGCTAAATCCCAGGACCATGAAGACCCCCTCACTATAGTCTGAATAATCCTTGGCTTTTTGTATTGAAAATCCCTGGATCAATCGAGACCCCTCACTATAGTCTGAGAATTCTATGCTTTTTTATTGATAGTCGGATTTTGTATTGAAAATATCCTGAGACCTTAATTTACCATGCTTTTTTATTGAAGACCGTCTTTTTGTATTGAAAAAAAACTTTTTGTATTGAAAATCCCTGGATCAATCGAGACCCCTCACTATAGTCTGAGAATTCTATGCTTTTTTATTGATAGTCGGATTTTGTATTGAAAATATCCTGAGACCTTAATTTACCACGCTTTTTTAGTGTAGACCACCTTTTTTATATTGAATATCCCATGACCAATGAGACCCCCTCACTATAGTCTGAAAAATCCATGCTTTTTTAGTGTATACCACTTTTTTCTATTGAAAAAAAAAATTTTTGTATTGAAAATACCAGAAAAAAACATTGGAGCGTACGGCAACAATTATGTAATCAAAAAGCAGAAAAATATTACGGCAACAATTTTTAAACCCCCCCCCCCTAAACGCTCCTAACTACCTACTTACAATATGCAAAATAACTAAAATTAATAAAAAAAAGTATTCTCGAGAAATTTGATTTCCTAAATAAAATTTCTAAAATCCTTTGTTATATTACAAAATTAGATTTGTTTTAATTAATCCTTATAAATTAATGTAAATAAATACTAAATTTCTTACTCACATTATATTTATTAAAAAATTGACTATGAATCAGTAAGGATATCGTTATATTTTTTATATCTTTACTGATTCATAGTTAATTTTTTAATAAATATAATGCCAATTGAAAAGAAATCAGTGGTGAAAATCGATAGACGTTCTTATACTAAATTTCTAATATAAAAAAGTCATACAATTATATGAATTGCTATCAGTCATACAAATGTTAAATTTAAATTATAACAATATTAATATAATTTTTTTATTAAAATAATTCAAATTCGTTTCAGCATCAGCAATGGATTAAAACGTTATTACTCAGTATTAAAAGTTAAGATTACAATTTAAATGTCAAAAAACTATATTAAAACTATTTATTTACAATTTTATTTGCAAAATATTTATATATAAGTAACAGAATGGAAATGGAATTATTTAAATTTTAATTCGTTTTCCATAAAATATCTCTAATAGAGAATTGTATAACTTTTTCTAATCCTTTTTATAATTTACTGTCAGGATGTTTTTATTTGTAGAAAAAAATATTTTGAGATATCATATATTTTGTAAAGCAAAATGGGTTAGAATTAGAGGTTAGAATTTATTATTCTTTTTCTAAAATAGTTCAATTTTCAATGTCGTTTTAATGAAAACAACGGATTACTCACAAAAATAATTATGTATACGGGATTTCCCAAAAAAGGAGCTACCTAGAATTGAGTAACATGAATATTTTTCAATGCAATCTGTTTTGGGATTCACATTAATTTTTTAAAAGATTATGAAATTCCATGTTATATGAAAATTTTATATTTATATGCCTAACGTCATAACTTTTCATACCTTGAAAAATTTAGACATAATAATTGTTAGCAAATTTTTATATTGTAAATATTAAATATTTATATTTCCCCAAAATTATCTTTTAAACGTTTGGCGTTTTTTTTTTCATTTTATTTTTTACAGAAATCATAAAGAAGAGTTACTAATAGAATTATGAATTAATATTTTTGAAAATTGTTTTGGTTTTAGAAAAAGTTGTTTTAATTTAAGAAAAAATACTTTTACACCTTTTAAAAATCCTGTGCTATAAAATAGAAGATAGATATTCTGATCTTGGTATGAATGGATCATAGGTTGATGAGACAAATCATGATTACAAAATAGCCATGTATAAAAGTAGCATTTATAAAATACAAAGATTAAACTTGAAGCAATAGATTTTGCACAAAAGATGTTTGGAAAAAATGAAAGAAGTATTGGTTAGATTGTCTTTAACTTGTTTCAAGAACAAAAGATGGAAAATGGTGAGTGAACATTACAAGTAGTGAGCATGAATTTGCAATCATTAGGTTTGCTAGTGGAATGAGAACAAGATTTGACAAGAAAAAGGTTTCAGATTACATGCATCAGCAAATTCCTAAAGGATCTTAGAGTCATTGTGACTGGAATCTGCAATAATATCAAGTGAGTGTAATTGGATTATTCAGGATCTAGATGTATGTTGAAATGTACCATTTAAGGCGTATTTCTTGGTTGTACGACAATCCGCCAAATAGTTCAAAGCGACAATCCACCAAAGCGACAATCTGCCAAAAAGTCGATAAATTTTTGTTTTAACATACATACATTTTAAATTTATCATGTTTTTAAAATTTTAATAATAAATTCTCCGCTGAAAGATAAGAATCAACTATTAATTGTTTAATATAAAATTTTAATTAAATATTTAAACAATTTAATTGGCTGAGAGGTAAACAAGATTTTTTATCAACATTTGTGATAATTTGACTGATTCAATGATAAATTTGAATGAGTTAATTCGTTTTATTATATAAACTCTGAGTTTATCCGACAAGATGTTTTGAACCCCTATGGGTATTGCTCACAAGAGTACTACTATTCTTGAGTAGTACTACTACTACTAGAATACTACAACTCACATTCAACATGTCGCAATGATACTGATCATAAAGGTACTGGTATTTGATTTTAATGCTTTTATTTGAATGATTATTTAGGCAAATTTATTGTACAAGTACATGTAAATTAATTTTAATATGATGACCTACAAATATATTTTTTTATAAATGTCAGCTTTGGCCAATTTTTTAGTGTTGGCGGATTGTCGTTTGGCGAATTGTCGTACTTGCTGGATTGTCGTGTTGGCGGATTGTCGGAATACGGTATTTCTTTGAATGTATGATGAATGTTAATGGAGGAAAATTTTTATACTACCCTGGGAACGGAAATTTTGTGATGTTACAGAATGAGTGGTTTTTAAAGTGTTTACTGTATTTATATGTATCCTCCTTGAAATATGAATATCTTTTTTATTTTGATTGTCGTTACAAATGTTTGCCAAATATTCTTAAATATTGAAATAATAACATAAAGAACAGACTAACTTAAAAGGTTACACAATTAGGACACAAAAAATGAGTTTCTAAATTATAAGCAAAATATGCCTTTTTCCGTCAACCTTTACATACACACATATTTTCAACTTTTAAAAAATACAAATTATTCATCTATACTTAAGAAAAACCATTATGATATTAAAAAATTATATTAAAAGACATTTAAAGATAAATTAAAAACTAAACATTTATTAAAATCCCAGAGAAATTCGAGCACTATCTAATCTCAAAATCGGTGATATGACATCTTTCTCATCCATTTTATATCCCTGTATTGAAATATTTACAAACCAGCTTTCCCCATCTTTATATTCAATTTCTTCAAAGGCATCATGAAAACGGGAATTTCGATTGTTGATGATTATATTTCCATTGTAACTTAGATTTTTATTGATTTTCCTCGACACTTTATTTACTGCAACAACATCTTCTTTGTTATAAGAGCAATGAAACTTGAATATTGCGACTTGATCAATTTGACTGCATTTAAGAATTTATATGGAATTTCGTTTACCAAGAAATATATCTTATGGTTATGATACATTTGTACTGGTTTCACATCATTCTTGACATGTTTCGTCTCAGTTATTTTCTTAATTGGGCTTGTTTCTTTCAATAAATTAGAAAATGTTTTCTCACCAAAAACGTTCTTCTTGGATTGCATTTTTTTAAAAATAATGACTATCACGTCATTTCATCTCTCTTTTATACTTGTGTATAACCAATCAAATTACTGCATTTGTATTGCAAACAACATGCGTGTCTGAATCATTGACCTTTGTGTGTGACCTTTGTATGTGACTCATACATGGTTTCCAGATGTATTACAGATGTATTGCAAATTAGTTGATTAAAATGTGTACTAATTAGTGTGATATTAAAATAATGTACTATTACAAGTAACATAAACATACTATAACAACATAAAAATTGCACATATATGCCTACTAAAAATATTAATCAAAAAATTATTTGTAGTTATAATATTTATATATTATTTATTAATTGTTTTAATATCTTTACATTATTATTTTTATCAATAAAGGTTCAATTTAAATATTTTTTTAATAATTATATATACATGTTTATAGTTAATTTTCATATCATAAATAAGTTCATGTTTTGTCTAGAATTAAAATT
Source organism: Schmidtea polychroa (assembly GCA_959609185.1). NCBI lineage: Eukaryota > Metazoa > Platyhelminthes > Tricladida > Dugesiidae > Schmidtea > Schmidtea polychroa. Next base: position 4,848 of record CAUHTR010003590.1, on the reverse strand, counting down.
TTTCATTTTGTGTCATAATGAAAATAAAAGAAATATCATCAAAAAATTAGATCAAAGATGACCAAAAAATTATTTGTGAATTTTATTTCTACTATTAGAATCAACCTATAAATAAATAAAATAACATTTTATTTTAATGACATGTTTATAAATATTTTATAAATATATTTTTAATATTAATTATTAATAATTTTATTTTACACATAAATTACAATTGTTAATTAACGTGAAATTCGAGATTGCTGTGCAATAAGTATTCTTATATATAAAGTCTGATTTCTAATTTCTACAATTTTACATCAAATACTTTTTTTCATAATTCTTTCACTCTTTTCTTAATCACAAAAACTAAAATTATTTACACTAGGAAATTTATTAATTTTTAAGTTTAAATACAGAACTGTTTTATTAAATGAGTAAATTTTTCATCAATAAATTAATTTGAAATTACACCCCGTCGCAGTATATATTAAAAGCCTATAAAATATCAAAATAAATAATAATTTATATTATAATAAAAATCAAATTTGCATAAATGTTATATCTATCAAATTATTTTAAGTTTTAAAAAAGAGGAGAAAACTAATGTATAGAAAACCTAGCAGACCCAATTCATGAAACGAGGAACATTTACAAACAAACGATAAAATGCATTCGTTGTAGAAAATAAATCCATCTTAAAGAAAAATTAAGATTTTAAAAATAAATTTATAATATATTTCAGCAACCATTCTTTGTAAATATTTCAATACAGGGATATAAAATGGATGAGAAAGATGTCATATCACCGATTTTGAGATTAGATAGTGCTCGAATTTCTCTGGGATTTTAATAAATGTTTAGTTTTTAATTTATCTTTAAATGTCTTTTAATATAATTTTTTAATATCATAATGGTTTTTCTTAAGTATAGATGAATAATTTGTATTTATATATATATATATATTATTACTAATTTTAACATCTTTTGCTTTCTATTCAAACAAAAATTCTTGAGAACCGATTTCTGAGGATACTTTTTAAATGATAACCTTTCGTCTTTTGTGAATAACATTACGCTTTCTAATGGCAAAGCCCCCTTTCACACGTTTTAAATCTAATTTCAAATCCATATTATTTCTGTTTTTTATGTAATCCTTCAGAACTACCATGTACACGCACCATATCATTTTGGCTTTCTTATAACCTTTCTTCAATAACTCAAAGGAATTTTTAATTTCTTCGCCAAACAGTTAAAATGAGTTATATAAGCTCCAAATTTATAACATTTTTGACACATTTTTGTGGTCCATAAATTTGTCCATTATTGTTTGTTTACATGTTTTTTCTGTCATTTAAGGCATACAAAAGATGAAATTACAAACTTATGTCTTGAGTTATAATTAGTTGATTCATAATTAATATTCACAATTTATTGTAACTAAAACTATAATTAGTAAAAAATACAAATATGTGAGATTTAGAATCTATTAGTTGAAGGGCTGAAAGATTTCTAAAGATGTCATTTGACTAAAAGATTTGAGACTACAAAGTTAACAAGAAGTGCCGCTTGATACTGATACTGAAAATGGAATGCTGAAATATATGACATTTATAAATGGCGTAATTCTTATAAATATATATAAAATATTGCAAATCAAAAAGTTTTCTAATAGCACAATTGCATGCTTTTTACATTAATTAATTTTAGGTATTTAATGGTTTTTCGTTTTAGGTTAAATATTTATTCTCAATTATTATATATTATATTGTTGATATTTTACTTAAAATATATTCATATTTATTCTAATTTATTCAAATTCTGTACAGCCTTATTGGGACAAAAACAATAACGATCTAATATATACATATTTAATTACTACTTAATAAATAATTAATTAATCATTTCTTGCCAAAATATTTGTTTCTAAATTTGTTAACTGTTTTCTATTTGACTTAAATTAGAGAAATTAATATGTTCGAAGAATGGAGATAAAATTATTATGCTTGAATTGAAATAAATAACGTTACATAATTGTAACTTCAAAATCACATCTAAAAATAAATTATGATTTTCAAATTTTGAGAAATGAATAATAATAATAATAATAATAACAATAATAATAATAATAATAATTATTATTATTATTATTATTATTATTATAATTATAGTAATAATATAATAATAATAACAATAATAAATGTTAAGTTAAGTCTGTAATGTAAGTTTCATAATGTGAAGAATAATTCTATCATATTTTTATGTTCATAGTTTACTTTTGTTATCATTAAAATCTATTTTCTGCATTTTCATTTTATATAAATTTGATTTGATTAAAATATGAAATTTTAAACAAAACGGGAATTATACGTAAACGTTATATAAGTTAAAAAATCAAAATTTTAAATGATTTAATAAAAATTACCTGTTCTAAAATTAACACCTATATCTACTAAAAAAATAGTATCTGAAACTCCATTAAAGACAAGCCATCGTTTGCTGAGGTCATCGTTAAAAAAGGATATTGCTACAGGCAAAACTATGAGATTGGCAACCAATACCATCAACATTAATAAATCCCAATAAAACCTGAATAAACATAAATATAAATATAATTCTGAAAATTCAGTAAAAATTCTAAGGAAAATCAAATTGATATTCGATCCGAAAGTAATTTCTTGGATTACATGGTATTTTGTAATATTCATTGAAATAATATTTTAACATCCTAATGAAATAATTTCTTCCAAGATTCCTTTTACTTATTATTTTAGATTTAATTAATTTTGATTTACGAGACACTTGAGCCGGCATCTACTGGAGTTGGACAAGTAAAAAAGACAAAATCTCCATTTATTCGGATGACATTTATTTGGGAAAAATGGAGTTATGAAAAATTTTGTTAATGCGTTTGGCAAACTGCTGACAATTAATGAGATTAAGTGTTCTTTTTTCATTTTGCATGAATTCATTTTCATTAGTTTCAATGACATCGAAACGGAATACGGCAGTTTTTTGGTATAATTTGGTCAAAATGATGATTTAGAGTTTCTGAAATAATTTTTTTCATAATTAATGTTTTTTGATCATTTTATGCAGAATGGAAAAATATGGAGCGGAAAATTTAACAAAATAATAAATGACTTTTAACTATACCATAAGAGTTTTAATAGGGATGGTCAACTTATTATTAGGACAAAATATACCAATCAAAAATATTTCTAAATCATATTAAATAGACCTTTTAAAGACAAAAATAAACAAGTACTATTAGAATAAGTGTTGAGTTGAAGCTGAAGCAATCGTATTTGGTTTGAATGCATCGAAAAACAACACGAACCTCATAAGATTGAATTAAAACCCATATACAAAGTAAATCAAAAATAAGATAATGCATTTGAGAAATATATAAAATGAAAAGCTAAAGAAGTTGCAAAAAAATAGCATTTATAAAAACATTGAATCAGTAACTTAAATTAAATATATGATCACTTAAAATTTTTGATCGCCTTAATAAATCATATGCAATGACTTAAATTACAGATTTTGTCACTTAAATTACTGACTTGATCACTTTAATTAAATAAAACTGAGCACTTAAATTTACAAAATATGGTGATCCTTAAAAGATTTTGGACAAGTTCCCCAAGCAAGTAGAGCAGTTTTACTTTCAAGAAGCTTAGGGAACAAAGTTTGCCAAGTTTTAAATAAGATGGAGTGATAAAGTCCAAAAACGTATGTTTATTCAAGGCTTTATTTAAACAATGAAATGTTTTGTCATCCTCTTCAAAACCACCAGCATTTGTGTAGAAATGAACAAACTTAGGGTCACTTAATTCATTCTTCATATATAATATAATAAGAAAGCGCCAATCAACATTCGTTTCATGATATATTTCGACAGTTTTCTTGTTATCGTCAGGTAGGCTATACTAACTATGGAAATTATAGATTTTTGAACCAATTTATTAATTGTACTAATTATTAATTATATAATTTTAATAAAATATTTCATTCTTTAAAAATTATAAAAATTATATTTCAAATAATATATTATTTTTTTTAAATTTTATCAATCAAATATAAAATTTTAAAATATTGAAATTTTAGTTGATAATTTAACAATATACATACAATATACAAACAATTATTTAAAAACATTTAAAACACAAGTATTCAATGCATTCTGCACATTAATTTCGGATTCAATGACTTTATCAATAAATGGCTTTGCAAATTACACATTCCCAATAATTATTGAACTTTTTTAATAAAATTTTAAAATCAGACTCTTACCGCCTTTATTGTGCTCACTAATATTGATCAATGCCTTCGGTCTATAATGTTCTCGGGCTTGAATACAGTGATAACGGGAATTATCTCCAATATGTGTGGCATTAATTCCATTACATGTAAACTGATAAACGAAATCAGAACATGATCCAACCGGAGTTTTAGACTTACATCATTGCATGAATAACAAAAACTTATAGTTGAAATTCCCTAACTGCTTTCCTACCTTCACTTTATAATCCTTAAAATCTTTTGAGTACGGCAATACCAACACAAACTTAGTCTCGTCGACCTTACACACACGCTATTTAATTTATTTAATTCGTCACACACCAACAAAAAAACACCCAGATTTTCTCAAGCATGGATCCTTAGGAATTTTATTAAATTTATTAACAGTTGATTGCCTGAAAAATGATAATTCATATGATTTTCTGGAATTGAGACTTTCATGTTAGCTTGCACGGAACAACGAGAAGGGGATTAAAATGTCGAGCTTCCTGGAACTTCCTTTAATTATCTTGAAGAGCGAGTCGATGGAGAATTTGGTCCGACCAGCTTTAGCGAACGTTTCGA